>JACDJE010000035.1:649238-882085 GCA_016647715.1 Pavo muticus | reverse complement strand
CTCAGGGGAGACCTTATTGCTCTCTATAACTACCTGAAGGGAGGTTGTAGTGAGCTGGGGGTCGGCCTCTTCTCTCGTGTAACTGGTGATAGGACTAGAGGGAATGGTTTCAAGCTGCGCCAGGGAAGATTCAGGCTGGATATTAGGAAATACTACTTCTCTGAAAGAGTGGTCAGGCACTGGAATGGGCTGCCCAGGGAGGTGGTGGAGTCACCGTCCCTGGAGGTGTTCAAGGAACGTTTGGATGTTGTGTTGAGGGATATGGTTTAGCGAGAACCATTGGTGATAGGTGGATGGTTGGACTGGATGATCTTATAGGTCTTTTCCAACCTTAGTGATTCTGTGATTCTGTGATTCATTCTGACACTGACACAGCTGAGTAAGAAGCAGGGACTTTCTGGCTTTCAGATACTATGAAAAGCCAATGAATAAAATGATTCTGCTACACTGTCACAGCAATGACCTCAGTCCTGTCTGAGGAGCTAATTCAATTCCAAGGACTCTCACTATCAGACGCTGTCAATTTGTCCACCTCTTTTTTTTTTTTTTCCATAGTAATATCTAATATGGACTGGAAGTACTAGGAAGTGAGCTGAGACTAGCAGAATTCTCTTCAATTAGGGCATGACACGGCACTGAAATTTGTCCCCTGGAGGAAAAGGGACCATCACTTTTGATCAATGTACTGTAAAGGTTGTCAGTAAATTAAGTATGAGCATGTAAGCTAGGAGGTTTCTTCTTAAAATTTATGGAAAAATAAATATATATATCGATGTATATATATGTTTACATCAACCTCTCATGCTAGCAAAGGAATCTAACCAAAATGAAAATCTTGTATTGTGAATTCTTGCATAACAAACTCAAACACCCCCACTTTCCCATCTCCTCCTGTTATGTCAGTTCAAAACTGAAGCTTCTATTAGCAGTTCATTGGGAGAAAAAATGAAAATGAAAATGTTTTGGGAATTTAAAGTAATCCCCCATAAGAAAAAAAAACTGAATAACATCTTCCCCCGACTGCCTTTTTTTTAAAAAAAAACAGGAATATGCTTCCCACAGAGAAGAATTCATTGCTTTCTCAGTATTAATGATCTGCATGCACAGGCATTTGAGATTTCACTTTGCAAATAAGCCTCAGACCAAACAAATCAGAACTTTAAGAAGTTTCATACCAGTTCTCTCTCTCTCTTTGTAATTTCAATAGGAACTTCTGGGTCCGTTACTATTCTCTGTACTGGCAATAACTCTCCATTAAGGGAAGAATCTTGCTCATGCAGGAATTTTCATACATAATTCAGTTTGATACCTCCAAAGTTGTATCGTGGTCTCTCTTTCAAGTACTGTAAGTCGTACATGACCTCACTGAACTCAGGCAGTTAGGATGCAGCTCAGCCTTCAAAGCTGCTGAGTTGATGCCTACACTTCAAAGCAGACCTATTACCTAATTCGCACTATCACACAAATTGTTATGAGAGTTAACACAAATTAAACCATTCAGACTAACTTCAATTCAGTTATATGTTAGAAAACTGTGATAAATAAAAGACTCTTTGTATAATCAGAGGCTGCAATGCAAAAGGACTGAAATAATTTCTAAATTTAGAGGTAGGTTTATAATGAAAACACCAACATAAATTTTGATTGGTCACCTGTGGGAATATTTCCATCTTTTGGGTGACATGTAAAAGGCACAACACAGAAGAGAAGAAAACCTTGCACCCTGGCAAGTACTACTGCATGAAGCTCTAACACCACAGCCTTGCTCCCAGTCCTGTATTTTGAACTTGCCTGACACTGACAGCTTTGGTTATGCCTCAAATTAGAAACATGAGGTATTAACTCTTGTCAGCCTCTCTATTATGTCTTTTTTGTTGATTCTTTCTTTCTTTTCCATTCTGTCTTGGTTTTATTTCTACTAATGTCAGCTTAGATGAAATTTTGCTTAGATTTTTTACTGCAGGATAGAGACTAACAAAATACACTCAATATTAACACCAACAGTACAAATTCACGTAGTGTCAGAGTATGAATTGAGCCTCCAGCTTTCTACTGCAGAAAGGGTAGCTTTTTCTGAATCATTTATCTTTGTTTATCCTGATTTGCCTGTAAGTATAGCATAAAATAAGTACAGAACCATTGAAGTTGGAAAAAAAACACTATCATCATCCACTCCAACCATCAGTCCATCCTCAACCTTAAGTGCTTACAGAGTTTTTTAGCACCTCCAGGGACGTCCACCACTTCCCTGGGCAGCCTGTTTCAATGCCTTACCACTCTTTAAGAGAATAAATTTTTCCTGGTATCCATCCTGAACCTTCCCTGGAACAACTTGAGGCCATTACCTCACTAACTTCTATCACTACCTCCTTTCAGGTGGTTGTAGAGCATAAGATCTCCCCTGAGCTTTCTTTCTCCAGATTCACATTTTGCATCATATCCCTATGTCGAATTCTCAGCACTGTGTCTGAGTACATCCTGGAAAACAATTCCCACCTTTCCCGAGATCACTGCATCAACTTGTGAGAATGCTAGCTGTATGACAGGTTCCTGCAGCTCATTCATTCCACTGCTCACAGACTAGCATTTCTCAAAATTGCCTGGATGGTACATTGCCATCAGTAGCAAACGCCACAGTATTCAACCTCACCTGCTATTGATCTGCTCACACAAGGGCTGCTCCAAAAGTAACGCCTCTTGTTTTATTATGTTGGCCCACAACATCAGAGGCAGATGTTGGTGGTATGGCAGTAGAGGTTGAACCTTTCCAACAATATTCCGTTACATTTTGTGGCCTTGTGACAGATGGCAGCAGAGAGGCAGTCTGACAAAATGGCGTCTGACATGGAAGTGAGTATGAAGCAAAGGTGTGGAAATAAATTCCTCCATGAGGAAAAAACTGTACACATTGACATTTATCGACACTTGCTTAATGTTTATGGGGATCAAACAGTGGATGTCAGCACAGTGAGGCAGTGGGTGGTGTGTTTCAGCAGCAGCAACAGCAGTGTGAAAGAACCCATGTTCCAGACGGCCATGTAGATTTTTATGAGCACAGCATGTAGGCTCTTGTTCATTGCTGGTGAAAACACACAGCTAATGGTGGAGGCTGTGCTGAAGAATAGTGTTTTGTAGCTGAGAAATTGCTCTATCAAATAGTGTTACTGTGCTCTTTGTATCTGTTGTAGTTTCCATGGAAATAAATAGGAGGCATTACTTTTGGAGCAACCTAAGTATTTACTTCGCATTTTGTGGTGGGCTATTTAAGGTACTGTTATATATTTGTTTCTTGATACTAGTTTTGCAGTGCCTCTTTATTATTCTCCAGAAGAACAGACTGGCAGAAACCTGAAGGATAATGGCCTATTCATAGTCTTAGTCCTAATTAGGAAACATGTTTATATTCTGTGGAGAAATCAGAATCACATAATAAGGGTTGTATCAGCCATTAGAGACTCACTTTAGTCTCATTGAAACACCTAACGGGTGTAGCGATGTTTAAAGTATTTATGACATGGCTGCCTGTAATTCTCAGACTGGCACGAAGATATTGCACATAATTTGCATGATGTGGGAAGGGAACATCCCCAATGTACAATATTAGCTCCTGCATGTGTACGTGTAAAGGAAAAAAGAAGCGCTGGGACTGGAAGAGATCAATGAACAACACTGAACTAACCCACATAAATCGTGACAACAGAGGGAAAGCAAATAAGGAAGCAGGGAGGATAGTCTACTTATTTTAGAATCTAGTAGCTCAAACAGGTTGATGTGTATTTTTATTATCACAGTATTTTGAAAGTCCTCCGGATCAGACTAGGATTACTGTTCTAAGTATTTCACACACTCCTATTGCAAATTCTGGCACAAAGCTGGCCAGCATATTTTACCCACTTGTAATTTGAGCTGTAAGAGTTTACACGTGTTTAATTTCTAGCCTGAAATTTGCAAGTAGGCAAGTTAACCAGCCTTAGCAAAATTTTGGCTTATACTATACTCTTAAATGGAAAAATAAACAAAAAAATAAATTAAGCAACAGAAAAAGAGTATTTTGAATTCTACATTTTTTTTTCAAATCTGCCTGCAACCAGCAGAAAACCTGTCCACGTTCAGGGAACATTTGCAGGCACTTTAAGAGTAGGAAAACCAATTACCCGTTTATAACAGTAATTCTGAAACTACCACACAGATAGGCTCACATTCTCAGCAATAGACCGGACTGAGAAAGAACGACTTGGGTGCCTAAGTTCCGAAATTCAACACTTATACCCCTCTACCATTTGCAAATTCCCTCTTTAATCTTCACAGTAACAAAGTCTTCTAGCATTTATTGACACAGCATAATGTCTTGCTTTGAAGAGATACCTGAGCTTGTCCTATTTTCACTTGGGCAAAGCACTCCAGTACTGCAGATACACTAGGTCTGGTGTCATTTAGAGCTAGCTTGGGTACCTCCATAAAAACACACTGAGTGAGCCATGCAAATAAATCTCAAACTTCTGCTAGTGAACAGTAGCTAAACTCTTAGCTATAGAAGATCCAAGTGTATTTCTACCTTCTGGATTGGGAAATTGTTGACTCATAACCTCCTGTTAAAATATCCTAGGTCTTAAGGAATATGTGGTCATCAGGTTCTCCCCTCTTGCCAATTTTCTACTTCAAACAATTATATAACAGAGTAAATGAGTAGCTCTAATAGCACAAGTCACACTGGCTCCCTCATAAAGGTGTCTGCGAACAAGGGCTGTACATAGCTGTCTTAGATTCCCTTCCTCCCTGAATAATACAGCAAACAGTTTCAATGTTAGAGTTGCTCATTTTGGTAGCCACCAGAATCCCTAAATCATTAGGGATCAAAGAACCATTTCAGTATGCCTCCGTCTCCAGTAAAAAACTGTTTCTGCAACAGTTGGAAGCAATCAATAAACTAATGAAAGCTGGAGTGGCTGTGAGGCAGCAAGACTTCTGTATACCTAGAGCTGAAGCTGTTCTTTTGGCACACAACTACTCTTTGAACTAACAGGAATGATTTTGTCTTTTTCCTCAGTTCTCTGATACACCACATNGGTTCCCAGACACATTTTCCCCACAGAATCACATAATACAACAACAAGAAACGCTGAGAATTTCTTGAGCTGTAAATTAAAAAAATAATAATCTTAGAAGATAAAGGCAAAGTCAAAAAAGCCACTGTATCAGCAGCATCTGCCAGTACTGGTTACTTAAATACATTTCTCTGCTTTTTATACAACAATCACTGTAGCTTAGAAAGATAGCCACGGACTGAGAGTGAGTAACTGGGGTTGAAATACACTTGATACTAGGATGAACACATCCAGCGCAATGCTACAGAATGTAATCCAAGAACTGAACTACAAATATTTATAGGAGTCATTCTTACATTTTTCATTTAAAAGTTCATGCAAATAGACATGGTATAAAAGAAGAGTCATCGACTCATGTTGTTGAAAAATTTGCCTACGGAATCTGCCTTCTTGAAGAGAAAAACCATACTTTTATCTATCATAGCTCATAATTACAGACCAATCTTTTATCTGCCTTTCCTCCTCTACTGCGTATAATAAAATTAAATCTTAAAAGAAAAATATAAAGTTGAAGGGAAAGGTCTCCAAAAATTATCCTCGGACATTATCTCATCTCTTGTTTATGATGCTGACTCTGATTACATGATCACATATTTATCTCCTCAATATCTGAGGCTTACCATCCTGATAAAATAAGTTCCCATTTACCTCAAAGACAGAATTAAAAAACTTTCAACTTCACTGAAGGAAGTGATACTACCAAGTAACAGAGGCAGGAGCATTAATATGAAAAGAGCTCTGCAGACTATCACCTCTGCTTTAAATTACAGCCTGACTCTGGAAAAATGCAAGACTCAGATCCAAAGGCATTCTGGCTTTAACAGGAATCCTTAAAAGTAGCTTGTGTGTGTCTTAATTGGTAGGCAAAACATATCTTGAATTATACAGCTATAACCAAAAGAATTGGAATATAATATAGCTGAAGAACAGTCAAGGAACCAGGTATAGCTTTGAGTCATACATCTGGCTCATTTAATTCTGGATTCTATTTATTGAATGAATCAAGGTTCCAGTAATAGAACTGGAGAGTAACGTAAAAAAATAATGAGCCATGCTCTCAGCTAGTCAGTGGAGTATAAAACTTTACCAGTTCTCACCAGGCAAGCATCTGGACCAAATGCATACATTCACTCCAGCATCATAAATTTCTACCTACCAAGCAGGAAGGAGAAACACTTTTTGCCTGATGGGAATTTTTAAATTCTCAATCTAAGAGAAATACTAGAAGGCAGAGAACTAACTGTAATGCAGAAGATACATTACGGATATTTGCCTATGACAACAAAAAATGTTTCAAAATTAAAAAGTTCAATCATTACAATGTTGAATGAAAGCTGAGAGAAAGAGAACTCTCACTTTATGCCTATGTGGAGTTACTTCCTTGCAGCTCCACACAGACACTAGTGTCACAAAACAAAATAAGCTTTAAGAATAAGACAGTTTATATACACAAAAAATCCCTTTGTGGTACGTGCCAACAAAGAACACATTGTACATTAATTGCTGGTCTCTCAGTCCAGACCATCTGTCTCTGCGATGTAATGAAGGCTGGCAGCACTGCTGCTATTTGCTCAATAACTAAAATTGGGTCTGATCTAAACCCTCCTCACTGTCTTGTTATACTATCAGCTTGACTTTTGTGAACTGAGATACAAATGCAGTGCACAGCCACCTTTTAGCAGCAACTGCTGAGCCTGCTGTAATGTGCCTGAAGTTGAAAACAGAGAGTATTAGCAGGGATAATGAGAATGAAATGAAACCACCAACCACACCTGAAAGTCTAGTGTATTATAACTGCTGCGCTTTCACATGGTGAGAATGTTCAGTACATATGGTGATAGCTGCCTCTGAGTATTGCTAAACTATTGTGGGGTTTCAGATTCATCACAGTATTAGGACTTGGAAATCTACTTATGTAGATGGCATCCGTAATTATTCTTATTTGACTAATGTTTATAAGCAGCTGTGAAAGTCTAAGCAGTCTTAACTTATATATATAAAGGACAAATGAAAACCCTTAGAAGTCTGGGTAGCAGCATCTGATATTAAAATAGTTGTAATTCATATCATCTGCTCCATAGGACAGAAACGTAAGCAAGAAGGAGACTGCATTCACTCTCTGATGTTGACATGCAGAAGTGAAACACCAAAGGCAGATCTGTTGAATCTGCACTCCACCTTCTGTGGAAGTGACCTGCCATGTTACAAAAATCAGGAATAAATCTTCTTTCTTGGAATTTTCAAGACAGTAAAAACACATAGTCCTGCGTATACTGCAAACTCATCCTGCTTTGTGGTGCCCATCCAGCCCAGCAGGTATGGTGTGAAAGCAGTGATCTTAATAGTGACTCTGTGTGAGCATGATGCATCCCAGCTAATGCTCAGTCAGCCAGCTGCTCAAGGGATGCAAGTTATCCTTTAGTTATTCTTTAGCTTGTGCCTTCCAGCTAGAGAAAACATACACTGCTTAAGAGGCAACAAGATACAAGGAGGATCTGAGCAGCTTAATATTGAATATAGATCTGATTACAATTACGTAGCAGTAGTCCGTTTTCTACTTCAGCTAACATCGACTGTCTTAGAATGTGGGTGGCGAAACAAGGATTAAGTGATTTTTGTGTAAATGTAATTCACACAGCTCTCTGAAAGAAGGTGGCCATGTTGCTGCAAAGCTTCTCTTTGGAGAGCTGGATTCATCAGTTCCTACCCTGCTGAGCAAGATTGATGATTTTTCATTATTTTCTGGCTTCAAGATCAACTGGGAAAAGTTAGAGGTTCTACTGCTTTCCAGATTTTGCTCCAGGAAATTTGTACTCATCTTGGAGGGTTTTTTTTCGCACTGCCAGAACACAATGAAGCACTCAGGTGTTTGGTATTCTCATCATCATGGGAAACAATCATTTTTTACCATTAATTAAAATCCTGCAAAGAGATTTTGACAGATGGAAGTGATTGAACTTATTGCTATGGGGAAAGGTCAATTCCATTATAATGATTTTCACTCCAAAAAATTAATTATTGGCTGTTGAACATACCATTGGAGAGTCTGAAGAGATTTTTTTTCCCCAAAAGTTACAACTGTTCAAAGAGTTCCAGTGAGACGGAAGAAGCATTACTGCATCCAGACCAAAAAGCATAAGATCAATCTATATGCCTAGAAAAAGGCAAACATTTTTTCAATGATTCAAACTATACTGGTACAACCTCAAATGCCTATTAAGTCACCCAGAATTCACTTCCAACAGTGGTAAAGGTTTTGTAAAAATTGGGATGTTGGCCCATTATATAAACAGGTTCTCATTTATGAAGAGCCAGTGCTCAAGTTAGAGTTAACTTGGATTTCCTGGGAACCGCTGGTTTACTGATCATTTTCTACTGGAATGTTTTGATTGATTCCTCCAAACAACATGCATGCATTCCTGAGAAAAAAATACTGTGTCCAGAATATATATGAAAAGAAAGGATTTAAAGATGGGAATTAAACACAGGAATTGAGTGCCCAGCTCTGGGCCACAAAGATCATTAGAGGACTGGAGCATCTTTCTCATGAGAAGATGCTCTTTAATATATGCAAAGCGTGCTTCATTTTCCCGCCAAGAGTATCATACAGTCTGGTGTAAATGGGGACTCAGGAGAAAATCAGTGCTTGATTTTAAACATCTAAACTTTTTTAAGTAGACAGTTCAGGCACTGAGAAGGATTAGACCTTGCTCTGCTGTATATCTCTCTAAGAGAGGGCAGAACCCAACTTCTGTCACTCTGAAAGTATGAATATTGTCCTGTCCCTCACAAAGAACTCTCAGCTTGAAAACTGGTCTGAATCATGAATGCTGTTCTAACAGGAAAGCAGAATATACTCCTCCCAACATTTCTCTTGACTTCTGGTGTAATGGTCTAGAAAATGTTTACATGAGAGCACTCACCCACTTTTTTGCCAGAGCAACAGCAGCAGGGGGTCAAAAGTTCCCTGTGAAATTGACAAAAATATCGTCAATGGACAAAACAAATCTATTTTTCTAGGCTGCCTGTTCTTCCGTAGTGTGATTTAAATGAAATCCCACAATAGCCAACATTTTTAGATGTCTGCACGAGCAAAAAGATGTGGCCTGCTTCTCCCAGCCCTGGGACTGTAACAGCTAATAATGGAGTCAATGGTATAATACTGACTCCAGATATATTTGAGCACTGTCTGAAACCTGATTGTGCATGACTTTCAGAGAGCGTGAGCCATAAAAAGTATGTTCGATGCAGCCCAAAACTCCCAATCTTTTTCATTTTTATAGTTACATAGACTTGCAAGCTTGAAAATCCCTGTGAGACCATGTGGTAAAACAAAAAATAAATGTAAGTAACATATTCTTGCAATTGGTGCCAGCCCAGTGGGACTGAAAATCTGTTGTGCAAAGATATAGGAAAACGAACAATAGTATGAGAACATTCTTCTTTCAGAAAAGTTAGAAGCTCAACATCGCTGCGTGAAACAATGAAGAAGTGAAAAGGAAAACACGAAGCTACGTAATGAGCCAAGAAAAATATTCAGCTTGACCCAAAGACCAGAGCCTCATTTACTTAACACTTTAAACCTTCCACTAACACTAAAAAACAAAGATGTGAATATACACCCAAAACTGCTTTGAAGCATTCTATCAGAGTAAAGTTGGCACATTTCATTATTTCTTAATCTTCTAAAAAAGTGGCCTCCTGCCAAAAGGACTCTCCCTATTTTCCAGGGCTATGAGTTACACAACTGACAACTAGTCCTAAAACTGAAGTTTTTTGGTTGCATGCATTTTTACCTTATACCACAGACTAGAAGTGATTTGACTACCATAATGTGGTCCAAGGGAAGGCTGGAGAAAAGGCAACCACCCTCTTGCTGACATCCCGCAGCCAGGTGAGCAATGTGAAGTTACATGCAATTGAGAGGTTATGCTTTAATGGGGGCAATGTGAGAGAAGGCACTTGAATCCTCATAACGCAACCATCTCACAAACATGATTCTTCACTGGGGAGAAAGTTACTCAGTTAAACAGAACACGCTGCACTTTCTGGAATCTGGAGTCCAACTGAATTTATACAGGATTTTTATTCTGGGTTTCAGTCACAGCATTTTTGATTAAGCCTGAAAGTCCCAGTCTTACTAACAGTATTGAATTGCTGTATTCAATTAGAAGGTGGATTAAATGTTTTCAAAAGTTCTACAAACGCTATAAAGTTCATGGCACATAAAAAAATAAACCATAGAAAAAAATACTCTAAACTCACTATCTCCTTCCTTGTAAGGACGCAGAAGTAACATCAGTTTAGCTGTTTGAATGTTGTTGAAATACAACAGTGACCTTCTTTCCTGAACAATCCATTCAATATACTACTTTTGAATGAGTTCTTGACGTAGAAAGGTGGAATAACAGTCAAGAATACCTCTGCGAAAGCAAAGATCCAAATCATTTTCCTATTATTATCAAATTATTTAAGATCAGTATATCTTAAGGAAGATAGAAATGCATATTTTGATATGTTTCAAGCCCTTTCTAGCAATGTCATTTCTAAATGGAATGAAATACAGCCATTACAGTTTTCTAGTAGGCTGTGCACAATCCTTAAACAAGGCAGAAACGTAGCTGGTCCTTACTTGAACGGTACTGGAAGCAATAAAGGCAAAGAAACATTTCACTCTACCATTTACTCCCTGCTAAATGGGTTTTCGGAAGTACAGCACAGCTCCCTGTAAAACCTCTCACTGCATCCTCCTCTTTCATGATTCCCTGCTAAGTGGTAAGTTTGTGGTAGCTAATCTATTTTACCAACGTGCAGAACCAGCCAAAAAAAAATCACTAATTTGCAAAGGGGGTGGCATTCCCCCTTTCTTAAATAAGGACTCTGTGGATGTACTCCCACTGCGTGGCAGATTGTTCACCCAGGCAATGCCTTCAGAGCAATGTCTCATGTGCTCAGCAGAGCAGTGAAGTCTGTGCTATGGTATAACAATTAACAATTACAATACAGCTCAGAGTAAAAACTCAGTGAAGCTGATGCACAGAAGAGGGAATAAAACTGCTTCATTTTCCTTCAGATTCATTTTCAGCTGTAGCCTCCATTACATATACAAATTGTATTCAGTGATTCATCCACCATCCTCCAGTAGTGTGCTGACAGCATTTTTATCTAAAGTCCCAAATCTCATATCTTGGGAAAGAGAAAAATGCAATTTGAGATTTTTCCGCAGCAGTGTAGCCAAAGCTGTTAAAAAGCTGTTCCATGGTACTGGGTACAGCTAGATCTTGGTGAATTAAAAGTGCAAAGTGGAAGTGTTTTTGACAACTACCAGTAGACTATTCCAATCTAAACAGGGAAGGATCTTAATCATGTTTATATGGCATATGGCATAGTCATGAAAGCATTTGTGTAGTATGAAATTTTAGCATTATTATCAGTAATCTTAAATCAATAGCAACAAATACATGAAGTAAATGCAGATTGTTTTCAAAGGTATGAGTACTAGCAAAAACATGACAAATGTTCCATACAAACTCTAGCCTGCAAACAAATCTATTCCCACAAGTACTCAAAGACATGAATAAACATTCTCTTACACAAATCAGTATCACTTTATCATGTTCATTCCTGAAAAAAGTCTGTTGAAAACCAAGGTTTATTCATGTTCTTCTGTTATAAATTGTTCTATTTCACAATGGAAAAAAGTGTATTCTCACTGGGTTACTTCAATGATTTTCACTATTGACATCCCTGAGAACTTCAACTGACTGACTGGGAGTTCACCCTAATACCCTGTAGTTGTGAGGTACATCTGGTGAATGGCAGCTCCATCTTTACTTCTAATCAAAGGGATGTAAGCCTGTTCCACTCACTAACAAATGAAACAACAAACCGCAGGATTGAAACACATCAGTGCATGACTGTGACAGTAAACATTGCTTTATCTGTGCTTTATGTATGTCATACTGCCCTGCCTTGACTTTGGGAGCAAAAGTGTCCCATGCCCTGGCAAGAGATAGGGCTGTGGTGCACCTATTTGCTTTGGGTTCAGCAGATAACATACTGAACAGCTCACTCATCTCCAACCATAGCTTGAGCTATACATGCACTGCATTTACTTCATGCACTCTGTTTTCTGTGTTTCACCCAAGATGCCCATCCATGTTGTCAATGATCTTTATTAACAAGTTTTTAAGAAAGTTGCTCAGAAGTGTGATGGATAACCTAGCATTTTAGTACTGCCTGTTAATGAGTAAATACTGAACCTACATTCTGGCATTTTCATGATGTACTGTTGTCAGACTGGCTGAAGCCAACACAAGCCTTTTGTAGCAGTCAATCTGAATGCAGCTGTTTAACAATGCTACAGTGAACAATTGACATACTAGTGCACTAAAAGAATGATTACACACAGCATGCATCAATCACTTGGCAGAACAGAAATATAGAGTCATTGTAATAGAACAATATCACATGATAAATACCTTCCCCCTTGAAATCCTTGCGCCTCAGCGTTTAGAGATGATATATGGTCAGACTTCACCTTGACATTTTTCCCTTAGCAGCAGACTGTTGTTCTATGACATTTTTCTTTCAAGATGAATCACACAAAAATTTTTCAGAAAGAGTCTGAATGAACTTATACCCATATAAGTAAAAAAACAACTGCTATTTTAAATTAGGACATTCAGATTAGAAATTGCTGTATTTTCTATGTATTTTAATATAAGGATGGGTTTGGGTCCCTCTTTTCTACCAGTTTCTCAGACCATGCTTGAGCTTGTTTTCTTTTCTTCTTCCTCTCCTGGTCTCCAAGATTTCTTTGACTAGTTCTGTCTTAGCAGAGGTAATTATTTATAGGCAAGGGAAAATCTTACCTTGTAGAACTCTGCAGCTGTCTGACTGATTCTTGGGTGAAAAAAAGCTGCTTATTCTCTCCCATCTTCTTTAGTCTGCTTGTTACAACGATCTGGTTACTAGTGAAGGAAAAAGACAACTCATTTAGCCTAGCCTTCAGTGGCAGGAGACAGAGTCTCTGGGAATCTCAGCATTCATACCCACAGAACCATTCCTTCTGAAATTATGCCTCCAAATAGTGCCTACTACATTTTGATCTACAGTACACAAAATGTCAGCAAAAACTATGATATTGTGACATAAGGTTAAGGCTGGGAATTTTGCTGTTTTTTATGAGGCACAGAAAAATAAGGTAAAGAAGCCCTATCACTGGGCACTGTGATAGGATGTGGTATGCTTATGGGTTGGAGATAAATTATTGCAGGGATTTGACACAGTAGTTTTAAGTAGTTTTGTGCAAGCAGTAATGTGGAGAATAACGAGGTCCTCTTAAAGTATATTAATGAAACTTTTGTACAGTTTCACCACTTCACGAAGTCTTTCTGTGCCTTGCTTCCCAGAGAAACTAGAAAGAGGAATTTGAAAAGAACTGACATTAATACTACTTTTCATTTCTCACCATCTATAAAGCTGTGCTGACTGACTGTTCAAGGTTCAAAAGCTTATGGATTGGTAAGAATGCAAACAATAAACACTTTTTAGCAGCCTTGAAAAGAAAGTAAAATAGCTTAAAACTTCTCTTGCTGTATTGTCAACCCACAGGTCTGCTACTCGTTATGACAATGCAAAATCCACATTTGAGCCAGAGTTGAAGTGATCAAGTATGCATGGAAAATGGAGGTTATGACAAGGCAGCAGATTTTCTGGCATGGAGGTCGTCACTAAATGAAAGGTAATCCAGAAAGGTATATTAAATGGTAATATATTTTTAAATTTAGAAAGCTATAAAATAGGGAGAATGCACTGAAGCGTTTGAAAGATGTTCAGAACAAACTATTACATGCTGAAGTTCATTATCACTGGTAATACAATTGGATTTCACAAAACCAGTTTGTAAATAATTGCATATGAACTGCACATGGTTGCTCACAGTTTACACATGATTACAGTTTGATTGCAGAGACAACCATACAAACAATGAGCTCAATTTACCCAATAGTTGTAAATGTTTTGTAAATGGATTATGTGTACTTACATCCATTTGGTTAAATGTACTCAGTAAATATTTTTCGGTTGTGAATCCATGCAGGATGCTCTGTGAGGGTTTTCTATAGTTCAGCACTCAGAGCTGAGCAGGGATCCTTCTGTTGCCTTTAGACTCGCTTACTTTTTAGATTTTGCTATTTTCTCTCATCTCTATGTCTTCATTTGGTTGGGCCTGATAAAAAATCTCTTGCAGTCAATGGAGAGAGTCGTATCACTGGGCTGTGCATCAGGCTATTATAAACTAGTAACATGCACGATTATAGAAAATTCACATCTATTTACAATGACAGCTACACAAACTTTACCATGCCCTACTGCAGTGATACAAAGAGAAGAGCAGAAAGAATGCCTATATGAAAGGTTGAATGTCAATGCTTGGAGTACTGTCAGGGGTTTGAATACAGTTAGCTTCAGGTAACCAGTCAGTCTGATAGTTCTTGGGAAGATTTGTTCAGGATGTATCAGGCTTTTCACAACTCTTAAGCCTGTCACATTAGACTAGAAACCTCTCAATTACAGCCTCTTCTGGGCCTAGTGAAGCCACCATTTCTAGACTCAGCTGACACAATCACAGAGGGAAGCTTTCCAGAACAGTAAGTAATTCTGCACAAAAAAAACCACATTTGGGAAGAAAGCAAAGCTACATCAAGAAGGAATAACTTGGTAAACACCAGGTGCTTAAATACAGACAGCGTAATTCTACATTCTTATTCTCTTAACACCCAGCTCCCTAAAAAATTGGGGTGGATGGGCGGGAGGGAGATCTCTTCCCTAATGGACAGGATTTTTCTTACCCTACTATTCAAATCACTAAAGAGAACAGTTATTTCTAAAGGGCTGGGAGAACTGCAGCCTTAAAGGAGTGTTTGTTAGTGATAGACTTAAATGAAAGAGAAATATTCTTTTGTCTCCCTCGCCACACTTCCTTTATTCACATAATTAGCAAAATGAATCTCTATATTAGTTGCAGCATGTCACAGAACAAAAGACACGGATGACTCCAGAGTTCGCAGCGTAGACTCGCAGATTCTTTGTGTTGCTTAATAACACACCTCTGCTGCAGTGGTGCCATTAGATCATTGTAAATTGACAATCTACCCCACTCTTGTTTACAGTACATTCAAAAGCTATAAAAGCTTTTTGAAAACAAGAAAGTCAGTGACTTACTGCTATGCTTAATATCTTGCATGATAATAACGGCCATTTCAAGACTACAGCAGGCAAACAAAATTCCTCTGAACTTAATGAAGTTATGCCTGTTTACAGCCACTTAGAATTTCATTCAGATTGTGCTTTTGAGGGACTACCTCACAGTATGCTTAGCAGCTGCCTTCCGGTCGTGCAAAGAATGCGGCCACTATCATATTCGAAAAGTTTCAGATTAGTTGTGTTTTATTTATTCAGTTCTTTTTTAACAGGGAGAGATATTAATTAGAAAAAATGCCCTTGCTTTCAGGGGCACTGGAATATCATCTTGTTAAATAAAAGGAACAACTTCACTATTAATTATGTCCACTGAGACTTACATATTAACTAAAAAAAGGCATCTGTAACATATGAGTTCAAAATAACTTGTAGAATTATTAAAGTTCATTCGTACAATAATTTTCAGATATTGTAAAATTCACGTCTTTTATAAACATGTCTTGTTATTAAAACAGGCCTTTTTTTTTTTTCTTTTTGCCTTGTGAAACTGAACAGGGGATACTGGAGATAACTAAGTGTGCACAGATTTCTTTCATAAACAGTTACGGGTTCTGTTTGTTTGGATGTTAAATTAAAACAACCAGACCAATTCATCTACTGAACTGAGCACCTTTCTAAGACTCTCTACGGTGGGTACCCACAGATACCACCTTGTGTCAGAAAAGGATCTGACTGCTTCTCTCAACAGATAATTCGGGGTAAAGATATTTCTCTTGGCCAATTAATAACATTTTGAGTATGTATACTTTATGCTTTTTCTTCATCATTCCTTAAAGGCAAAATTCAGCTGCCAATACAGGAGCAGGACTATACAACCTGGATTTACGCCTGCATTTCTTGCACGTCATATATGATCACTGAAATCAACTAGTCTCTTTATAGGTTTTGTACAAGACAGCCTAATCCACCAACAAAACGCTTGCTTATTTCGTGGATTTCTTTTGTCTCATTTTTAAAGAGAAAATGAATTATTTATTACAGAAAGAGAAGAAAACCAGAGAAAGAGTGATACGAAAGCTGGTTCACCAGGTAACAGAGAATACAGAGAAGGGAACAGACAATAAGGCAGACAATGGAATACCTGATAAAGGTGTAACACTGAAGCAGATACTGGGGGATTGAAAGCGAGTATCTCCCTGCAGCACCATCTGAGCAACATGAAAAGCAAAATAAATAAATAAATGAAAATTAAAAACCAAACAAACCCATATGACTTGCAGTTGAGATTCTTAATTAGCCCATATATTTTGATAATTCCATCTAGACTTTCTTGCCTATGAATGCAATAACTATCACATGTTACAAGATGTACTCATATGCAGCTACACAACTACTGTTTTCAAAGTCATCTGCACTTAGTTACCCAGTTAGCCAACTAGATCTTTGTCCTGCCTCTTGATCCACCAAAGACAGCTCCCTGCCAAAATTCTCTGATGCCTCTGACATCTGGCCAAATCTCCCAAGCTTATTCCCTGAATTATTCTATAATGCACAAATCCCTCAGCACATCCCCCTCCTATGCCTAACAACATTCACTTTTTAAAATTAGAGGATGTTTTGAACCAGCCAACTTCACAAACCTGTGGCAGAGGCGAAAACCAGCCAGCAGGCAATAGCTTTGTACAGTGGGGGTAGGAAACAGCCATGAATGGAGGTTCTAGTCATTGGAAATGATGAGAGTCAAAAGAAATTAACACATTTTGCCCAAGAAGCATGCCGGATGCATGGTTTCGTAGCACACCGATTCATTACTCGAGGAGATAGCGTTCTTCCTCTCATCAAATATTAACGATAATTTCAGGAAGTTTAAAAAATTGTCTCACAGCAACTTCTTGCAGCCATTAATTAAAATAATGAGCACTATAATATTAAAAGTGTAATTCTCTCACATGTCCTCGAGTGTTTGCCTAGAAGTCTCTTTCCTTTTGGGGGGGAGGAAAAGCTGAAAACGCAGCAAATTAAAAAGTTGATAATTATATTACTCCCGGCCAAGCCTACAATTCTCAGCTGGCAAATATGCAAAGTGGTTTGTTATCTTCTTCTGTCAAGATGCCTCAGAACTATTGTTTTTCTATCCCCAATCCAAACACTACGTTTCCATCACTTTGCTTATCTAGAAAAATGACAGGCACCATCGTCCACCTTTGGCAAATTCAGAAGCACTATATTTAAAGGGAGACTTCAGCATTCAGGGATGACATTGAGCAGAGTGCAAGGGAAACTGAGAAGGATTCTGCGTGCCCTGCGCTTACATATATCAACAAATTTGTCTCTATCATCCTTTTGTTCCACTTCATTTTTGGGTCCTGTAATCATTCAGCTATCCAAAGAAAACTGATGACAACTGCCATAAAGGCATACAAGACTCTTCATATAGTAATTCAGTCTCCAGCCAGTAAGTCAAGAATCATCAAGGATTAAAACACAACAATGTATGTCTACTTATAAAGTTGTTTGTTGTTGTTTTTAATTTAATAAATACACCAAAATGTGTCTTTAGTCATCTCTACTCTTAATGGGATTTTGACTTTGCTACATCTTTTTGCTGGCTGGAAACAGCACTTGAGGATGAAAACAGGAGCCCTAGATTAATTTCCTTCCTGTTTCAAGGGATACTTTTCATCAAGATACTTGTGCAGAGCTCCCAGAGGCCTGTTTTGAGAAACTCTATTTAGCACAATTAGTGCTCACTGCAAACCTCTCCTACTCTGTTAAGGCTTTTAAATGCTTTGTGACAGCATCTGGGAGAGCTGTTCCTTCCTCAATGTCTACTTCGACACAGCTTTGAGAAAAATTAAGTACATGAAGGTACATTGTAGTGCTGTCTTTTGTGTCAATGACAACCAAGAGGACAAGTACCCTTGTGCGGTTCATGGTGCTCTGAAACAGAGCATAGGAAGGGCTTTCCAACTCCTCCTTACAGAGTTCAACTTTAACCTTGCATGTTCACTGGCACAAGAACTCAGGCAAGTATAAGTATGTTATATAAACCAGAAATTTGTAATGTTAATACAAATAAAAATACTCGCAATGGAACTTCTCCAAAAGATGGACTATGAAGACCTTTAGTTCTAATACCTTTGGCTCTGGTGGTTGAAATACTCTTCTCAAAGATCGCCATGAGTATTCACGTCCCATTACCTAAAGGAATTTTAGTCTTCTCCTTAAGCAAGTTGAGAGAGCCTAACCTTTCTCAACATGTTTCAGTCTAAGTACTTATTTGACTCCCACGGAACAGAAACTACACAATGTAGCATAGGGACAAATTCAAAACTCTAGTTGTATACAGGAATCTGCTTGCTGAGAAGTGTACTCTACAACCTTTTCTCATCTCAGCCTGACTTTTCCAACTGTGTGGATGCTGCAAGAACATCAGACCAGGACAGCACAACCCTGGCCCATAGTGCTACCTGGTAGAAGTGCTCCTTGTGAAGCCTAATCATTGCGCTGAAGCGCCAGCTCCAGGATGACTAAATCCTTTTCAACTAAACGTTGCTATACTTTAAGCTGCTAAGAAAAAACGGTGGTGGTTCAGCTCATGGCTAAATTGAACTTGCTTGCTGTGTTTGAAGCTTTAACTCGGGAAACAAATTAAGATACGATGAAAGGGCTTGTGCCATAACGAATGGGCCTCTCCCCTGTGCCAAGGGCCTGATACGAAAAGTTTTATTTTCAGTCTGCTTCTTAGACCAAAAAGCCACCAAATGAATAAAGAAATTATTCAAACATAAGCAAAGCCATCTGACTGTAGTGTCTGCATACACGTTCTATATTGGCAAATAAACTCAGCTGACTATAAAGTCCCAACCAGATACAGAGACCCAAGTGATCTGCAATAGTGTCTTGGCTAAAGTCTCAGGGTATTCAGCTTCAGAACAGCAGTTGAGAAGGTTTCTGGAGCTTGGTGTTTCAACTTTTTTTACATTTATCCTGGTCATACATTATTATACCTTCTCTGTATCAATGTAATGCAATTGTGAGACAGGTTTTTGAAATTTTGCCAAAAAGTACATTTCATTTCATTCCAGATTTCACCTGTGAACATCTCAATCTCTTCCCAGGCTGATGTTGGAACAGAAATAGAATGTAATGTGGCAGTTCAGCAACAATACATATACAACAAAAGCAAAACTGTAAAGGAGCAAAAAATAAAACAAAAAAACCCTGCAAACCCTGCATCTAATGTTAGGTAAAAATGGAAATCCAGCTGTAAAGAGGGAAGTTTACAAATAATCATATAGGCAGTTGAGAAGTACAGAACAGACCCTGAAAAACTAATGACCTGCAACAACACAGAAGATTATCTGAGTGTTTTGATGCAGAAAGCAAATGGATGGAATTACTCACAAGCCTGAGACTAATACTCAAGCTTTGAAATATTTGGTTATATTATCAAAAACGAGCCCCTCTCCTCCTGCTGTGTAAGTCTGCCTTTCTGCTTGTTAATCTTATGAACCTTGATACTATTAGTGCATTAACAGAGAGGCTGATTTTTAAAGGAAACACAGAGCTCCAGGGGCTACAGAACCAGTTAATAACACATCTTGAAATTTCTTAAAATTGACCAGGCATTCATGTTTATGCTCTTGATGCTGTTTGCATTTAACCCATTATATCCATTGCTACTGCATGATAGAGGAGGAGGCACTAGAAACAAGGTCTGCATCCTCTGTGGTACAGACCTTTGGATCTACACGATCCTCGAAATTCTGACTTTTTCTATTTCATGACGTTTGCAATTTTCCTTCACACTCATGCAGCTTCACAGACGTACTGAGAGCATCGCAGCTCAGACTGCCCAGCAGTGTAGTGACTGCCACTGTCTTGATGGCTACAGACTTGATTCTTCTTCAGTGGAAAGCACCAAGCTCAGGATCCACTGCCTGGATGCACAGAATCGTGGAATAGAATCATAGAATCACCAAGGTTGGAAGAGACCTCCAAGATCACCCAGTCCAAACACCCACGTACCACCAATATTGCCCACTGAACCATGTCCCTAAGTACTACATCTAGCCTTTCCTCAAAGACAGTGAATCCACCACTTCCCTGGGGAACCTGTTCTAATGCCTAACCACTCCTTCTGAGAAGAAATTCTAATATCCAATCTGAACCTCCCCTGGTAAAACTTGAGGGCATTCCATCCTGTCCTATCAGATGAGAATGCATTCACCAGGGCAAGCACCTTTACTCAAGTAACCTTCTGAGAGAACATTCCTAGACATCTGTCTTCATAAGTGCACTTCAGGCTGTGATTCTGTAATGTGAGTACCTTCAGTCCTGATCACGGCATGCAGATTTTAAAAACAGGCCAACTATGACATACATTGAAGTTCGTGGTACTTACTGCTCACATACTTAAATCCTTTCAAATTACACCAAGAAACGTGTAGAGGGAAGAGACATTAGAAAGTACTCCTATTTTAAAACCAGGTATGTAAGAGTTAATTTTTAGGTGTTCAAGTCCTTTAATAAAAACAGATCTTAGAGTTGAAGCACACAGTCTCTCACGCAGAGAAAAAAGGTAATTTTTGATCACAAAAGCATTGTGATTTCAAGAGACTTGAAGAGCCCTCCTAGTAGCCACTACAGGCTAAGGATATGGGAATGTAAGGCTCCAGACACAGGGAGAGAGAGGTGATTTACAGTTCTGTCTGCGCAGGCTCACTGTTCCTCATTAACAATTTCTGCTAACACAAGAAAGCAAATGCTTAGTAACAGTCTGGAGACAGTGTCAGGCATATGTACCATAGCCAAACATTACAGTAGCAAATAGGAAGGAAAAGAGGTTTGTGAAAATACGGTTAACTTGCTAGCCACCCCGCACTATGTACAGGTACATTTATAAAGCCCTAATTTTCAGTTTTGACAGAGTAGTAAGATTGCATCTGTCCTTAACCAGCATCGGAAGAAACTTTTCAGGGTTACTAAATTTAGTCCTATCCTACCTCACTCACAGCCTCAGTGAGTTACAACTTCGTATTTTCCCTCCCAGCCTCTCAGAGAATCAAGTACGTATCTCTGGAGATATGAAGCACAAAGTTAATAAATTGAATATTTACATGCACAGCTGACAACTACTGGGAACAAGAAATGATGGGGAGAATATCTGCTTAAGAATTTATGATTAAAGTACACAATACATTGTCCCAAACTCAGGGACAGAAGAACGACTATAGCACATTCCGGTCACATCCCAGCCACAGGTGGGTGTGCTGCGCATTGTACAGATTCATGCACAACACAGTAGCATGGATCATTTCTTTGTTTTTACAGGAAGACAGTCTGCAGGGTAGAACTTCCAACTAGGGAGGAGAGGAAAGCATTAAATAAATACTTATCTGCCTCGACTGTCCCTACTCTCACTTGAGTGATACACAGCAGCCTGAACATCATATCTTAGAACATATAAAACCCAGTCTGACTGATCCAACGTTCAGGCTACTTTCTGTGCACTGAGGTTTCCACTGAACATATCAGCTATGCAAAACTGACAGATGAAGACACATCTAAAAAATGTACATATGTATATATATATTTAATAGGGATCGACAGCACGGCATTGTGCAATGGAAGTACAGGCCATTTGAAAATTCCCCAAGCAGTGCCTGGCGTTTCAAGGTTAGTAACATTCTCAACCATCCCACTCACACAAGCAGAGTGGAACTGCACGGCAGCATGTACCTTTTGTGTTTGAAGACAATCTGTTCTAAAAATCACCGAGCACTCTATTTGTAATGAATATCATTATTCGCAGAAGTTAGGTTTTGGTTTTTTATTTAAAAGTGGTTTTGATAACCTTATCTAGAATACATCTTTTCCCCAGTTTAGTCGCTGAAGCCCAGAACTCTTTGTCTCCAGAACACTGCCGTAATGACATTTTTAAGGCAGCAGATACTTCTGGAGCCATGTTCACTGTTGCATACTATCTGATCAATTGCTTGCCAGGAATTTTGGGTTGTTTTTTTTGTTTTTTAAATTTATAATAAACATAAAATCTCAGGCTAAATGAGAAGTGAGATGTACAGTAAGTTTTCCATGGGATTTTATGGTTTTGGCTTCTGTTGTTTTTGTTTCTTTTGTTTCAGACTTCAGAGGACAATAAAGCAGAGTCAATCATAAGGAATTCAAATGAATTAGCAAGGGTTTTGCTTTTCAGGGTGTGGGGTTTTTTTTTTTTACTACAATTCCTCATTACTTGCAATTTTTAACATTACATTGAAGTTTGTATTTCAGATGTCCTTTGGGGCTGAAATTCATCTGCAACTTAATGCATGTTTTCAAACTTTGTATACAATTAAATCATTCTTCATAATACAGTATTTAATTTGATGACTAATACAGATCAGTTATTCGATCACTACTAATTCAGATACACAAACGTGCTTAAAAACATTGGAAATGCAGTGTCACAAAGAGAAAAAAGTATTTCCATTATTCTAACACCCCACCTAGAAAATCTATTCCTCATTTATTTGTGTGCTCCAAACCTTTTTATTTATTTTCTGCCATTTAGACTACCAAAACTATAAATATTGTGTTGATTTGAAGTATTCCAAGCATGACTGAAAATGCTTGGCCACTGCTATGGATCTTCCTCTCTATTAGTCTCCCTCAACAACCTCAAACAGTAAATAGTTTGCGAGAATAAGAATGACTGTATTGATTCAGGGCAAGCATTCACCTGGCTCAGTATTCTTTCTCCAACACAGACCACAAACGGATATCTAGGAAAATGTAAGAACAATCATATCACACGCTCCTCAATATCCTTCTTCCTCCCAGCCTTTACCCTTTTCTGACTCAGGAATTCTTCTGGGCCTGTTGTGGTTTGCCCATTTAGTAACCCACAACACATCTCTTTCAATTTCTGCCTAATATCATAAGCCTGCATGAAATTTCTGCATCCACAACAACATGTGTTAAGTATTTTCCTACATTTACTAGCTGTGGTGTGAAGAACTACTTTACTTCATCTTATCTGAATCAAGCTTAGGTCAGCTTTCACTGATGGAACCATAGCTGCACACATCATCAGAACATGGACGGCCCATGCATTTACTGTCACGTGTTCTGCTTTGTTCTTAGGGACTATGCAGTTCTAACAGTTTCATTACCTCGCTGTCAAGCACTAAGCTGATCTTTCCTTTGTACTATTTCACATAACCTCAATCTGGAGTGAGAATTTTACTTTTTTTTTTTAATAGTCAATTTCTTAGGAACTTGTCACATACAGAACTTATGCATTTTTCATCCTTTTGTTCCCTTTAGCTTTCCTTTCACAGGTTCCACTGATTCATCTTGTCCTTGAAATTAAAAGCAATTGCATTTTGTCTTTCAAATAAAGACAGTAGGAACATAAATGGAAGCAAGAAATTCTAGGCTTATGTTTGGTACTCCACGTTTCTAAAGGCGTATCATCACAGCTCACCACTCTGATACTGGTACCATTGTCAAGTAACACAAGTCTGAAGACCATTAAGCAGAGCATTTTTTCAAACGTGTTGCAATTACAGAAAAACCCAGGCAAGACATCTCCAAAGAGATGCACTGCAGCACTCAGTGAATTCAGCAGCTCCAGCATTCCTGTGATAGGAAAAAGAGGTGACTTGAGCACAATGGGAGCTCAGGGTTTTCCAATGAGAAGGCTTTCTTCAGGTGCTTTTTTGCAGATTTATATTCAGTTTTAATGTTAAACTTGTTTCACTTGTACTAATTCTGAAGCTGATCTGGAGAACAGGCCAATTTTTACCCACAAAAATCACATTGCGGAGAACCGAACCAATGCAGCACTACATTTAAAAGCTTTCTATGAAAGAAATATTTAAAAGAACTACTCAGATTATGAAAGAATTATAAACCAGGAAAAGTCTACTAGGACAGAACTAGTTAGCATGGATTTCCTGTGAACGTGCAATTTCTTGGCAGTTAAAGCCAATATAACTTCATGCTTTGCCGTCACCTTCAAACATTTGTGTCCAACTGTTTCAGGTCAGTATACTGAAACAAAAGAAACAGCTGATGCTTCTCTGGGTAGGAAAGGAATGCACACAGTGCTCAGTGGCGGCGCATCCTAAACAAACTATGCATAGCACTTCCTGGAGGTACAGGGCCCACGCTGCATCTCCTTATGAGCTGAGGTCAACTACAGCAGTGCTGTGGCTCTACTTGGCCATAACATCAGGAAATGTCTCTGTAAAGCACACTACTTACACTGAATGCTCTCTCAGATGAGATGTTTTTGATATTATTGCCCTTGTCTAAGATTATGAGACACTCAGTATTGTAAGAGGAACTTCAGAAAGCTTTCAACGGGTAAAAAGTAGTAAAT
The DNA here is from genome assembly GCA_016647715.1 of Pavo muticus. Taxonomy (NCBI): domain Eukaryota; kingdom Metazoa; phylum Chordata; class Aves; order Galliformes; family Phasianidae; genus Pavo; species Pavo muticus. The sequence continues at coordinate 857,383 of JACDJE010000035.1, read as the reverse complement.
ATTTAGATCAGTTTTAAAAAATAATAATTAATTTAAATAATTTAAGAGAGAAAAAAAACCTTCTGAAATCCCCAGTACTGGATAAAAATATCTAAATGTATTTGAGAAGCTCATGGGCTTCCACTAATGCTAAGGACAACTCTAAGCAGTTTAATTAATAACACTTAAAGATTCCTTTCAGTTGATTTCAGGAGAACGGTCCTGCTTTTCCATAAGTGACTAATTGAGCTGACATTTGTAAACCATTACGGACCCCAAATCATAATCACCATTTCTTCCACACAGAGCTTTTTCATCCAGCTAAACCAGGCTGACTCCAAAAGTACATTTTAGAATGATAATTAATTCAATACCAAATGTGCCTGCAGTAAAAATACCTTTAGGGAATGAACACATAATAGTGTGTGTAGCTTTTAAATAAGCTGTCCACAGGGCTATGCCAATTTAAACAAATTAAAATAATTGTCAGTATGCTAGGTATGGAAATACTCCTTTTGTAAAACTGCTGTGAAATGCCCCGGAGGCTTGGGTGGCATAGCAAGACTGCCCAATAGATCCAGGCACTTATATTATCTCTGTCCAACCCAGTAGAAATGTCCTCAGGAGTTACAGTGCATTCAGTAGTGTTGATATAATAGCATAATCCTTTTTATTCCAGGCAGATGTACGGAAACTCAAACAAATCTCTTGAAAGGCAGCAAGCCCATACTACAGTACTCAAATATTGAGCATTTCTCCCACTGGTCTTCCTGGTTATCCGACTCATATGTTTACATTCAATTTTTCACCCCCAAAATATAGACTCAAAAAGGAGGAGGGCAAAAATAACCCTTCAAATATCTTAAGTGACAACAGACACACAACCTATGCTGTTGTCTGAACTTCACTTGCTTCTGTTTAATTGGATTAATGTGTTTGAGGTGGCATTTATATACTTCATTTACCCACCGCTGCTATCAGCCATATGGGACAGCTCCAGTTTCAGTAGTCGCACAGATGCTCAGCACTCTTAGATGCCCTAAGAGTTCTTCTAATAAGCAGCAATTTTTAGGCCACTGAACACCATGATCTTATGCTGTTTTTTCAGCCTCACTATTTAGGCTGCTTTTATCTTCTTACACCAGTAGCCCACAGCAGTACTAGCAGATCCGTGTGAGGAGGAACACAGACCGTTTGCACAATCAGGTCCTGACCCAGCGTGTAATGGATCAGCTTTTCAAATACCAAAGCAAAAAGAACAGAAATGCCTTCCAAAAGCACTGGTAGATTGATAGCTATCCATACTCACGTTAACATGTAATTTTGTGCAGACTTTGAGAAGTCTTTGCAGCCTTAAGTGTATTCACATAAAGCAGACAGCTGGACAAATAAGACAATCATTTCCACAGGTCTTCAGCACCACCAGAGATGCTCAGTGCAGTCCTCCATTTGTTGTTTCATCAGGTTCAAAAGGCATCATCAGGATAACATGGGCATTCTTCTACCTAACATGTTTTGCTGTATAGCAGAGTATGTAATGACCAGCAACCCAGCAGAGACTAACATGTCACACCCTGGTAACTTAGTACGTAATAGCTTTTCACCAAAAGTTAAACGAAAAATTAATGACAACAGCATCAAAAAAAGAAATTCAGTTGCTTTCCAGAGCCTGAGAAAAATGAGGAAAGAAAAAAAAAACAACTCACTGATAAGGAATACCTACAAAGCTGGTATTTCTATCTGTTACACTGAAGAAGTTACTATATTTAGCAGGTCAAGATATCCTGAAGGGAAGAAAGAGATAATCTAAAAGCGGGAACAGACCTGGTCACCAGCTCCCAAGCTCTCTAACACTTGTGTTTAATCTTTTACCCTGGCTCACATTTCTAGATACAAACCCAGGCATCACTGCACCACTCCAAATCCTAGACTTCTGCATCTCAGAATTTTTCTAGTCACATATTTCAGTTGAAGTTCACTTCTATTTATACTGCAATATCTCTAGACATTACCTTTGACTAAGTGCTATACTAATATTAAGTATTTCAACAAAGGACTTTTCATAGACAGCATTCAGAAGAGAGAACACATCCACAATTCTTCCCCGTCTGCTCATACAGATTTGCTGCTTGCTTTTATAAATCCATTTTCCTGCAAAATCAGACACACGGATCTTTCAGTGCCCCACTGTTTAAAACCCTGGATGAAGTCTATAAGGAAAAATGCGGCCAATATTTGGCTAACATTTGGTTCCCCATATCTAAGTGTTTTCCAGTATGTGGAAGCTCATAGAGATAATTTAGAAGAGCATTTGTTGAAAAACATTCTGATCAGAAGATAACTGAGATTCTAGGGACTGGAATTTTCTCTCCTTTCTTACAAAAATAGATGCAGAACTGCAGAAGATTTCCTCCCCCCTCGAACCAGAAGACTTTCTGCCACACGCTCATGATGTATTTCCCATCACAAACCACCTACCCCAGATGTTAGAAAAAAGTTGAGAAAGAGCCTGAACATATTCTGTGATTCCATTCCATCATTCCATTTACTCCACCTAAAGTGGAGACTGTGACTATCTTTACCAACAAACAAAGTTGAAAACAGGTGCTTTTTCTTATGGTTATTGCCCCGGACTCCTGTGCAGGGACCTGTGACATCTGGGGCAATTGTAATTATTTCTGCCTCTACTTGCTCTCCTTCAAAAGGCAGACAAAAACACGTGCTTTCCAGATGGGAGCTTATTAGGAGGACTTTTTTTCCTTAGTATTAGTACAATTACTTTTGGGGGACATGGGGGATTAGACATTTAAAACTCCCTGTGAAGTAAAGCCTTTCAAAAAGGTATTTGATAACAGTTTCTGCCAAATGAATAGGCAGTAATGCAAAGGGGGACTGTTTCCTAAGATAACAGTAAAATTCATCTTGTAACACATTGATGTTTTACATGCACGTGTTTAAATGTAGAAGTGAAAAGATCAGAAGAGATACAAAACCTGATAGCTTTAACTCAATTTGTTTTTCTTTGAAAACTGGCAAGTAAATTGACTTCTTTGACAAAAAGTACTCTGCAGGTGTTTTGCATTGGACTTCACAGAGCGATGCCCTGTCTGCTCCACTTACAATCAAATGAGTCCCATGGGAACGGCTGGATGCCCTTCTCAAGCTCTCTTTCCCTCTCTCTGCCCAACAAAGCGCACCATGTGCGTGCTGACCATCTTAGTGGCCTATCCAAGTGTCTCAAGGAGTGAATCAGCTAAGAAGCAAATCAGTCACCAGCTAGCGAGCTGTTCTTCGTAAAGGAAGAGACAGCATGCCTTTTTATTCCATTCTGTCAAGTTATTTAGTGAGAAAGCCCATCTGAAGGGGATACTGATTCCTTGAATGGGATGGAATCTTTGCACGGGAATTTTGCTTTCTCACTTCACGAGCTCGAGGATCCCACACAACTCATTTCTCTGTGAATGTTTGAACATTTCTTAAAAAAATAATAATCCTGCATTTGCTTTATTGTACCGAGTTTTATAATCCCAGAGAATTTACACATCTACATCTTTTAGGGATGGTTTCTTTTAATGGCAGTAAGTGGATTAATTTTCTCTCAGATTTTAAGTTCTGACATTTTCAGAATGGCTAACAAACTCAGCTACAGTATATACACAAAAAAGAAGCGACAGTACCTGTAAATATTCCTTGAATTCCCCAAGAGTGAGCAGCCATCTAAGACAAAACATTTTCTACAACATTATCTCCATTAGCAGCATAAAAAAAGGAACCACTCAGACTACTTGGTAACGTAGACACATCTATCCTACCCTTCTCCAAGTGTTACTCTTCATGCTGAAAAAGGTCAAAGCTAATCCTCTCCCATGGATTGTTCTCTTTACTATGGAGGTGGCCATCTGTGCAAAAAGCTCTAACTTCTGCTCCAGCTTTACTTTTTCCTAGAGATCCTCCTCAAGGACTATTCTGCCTAGCCCATCTGTAACAGTGAATGAAACCACAGTGCCTGAGGGTTCAAAGGAGACTTCTGCTAGCCTTTTACCTTAAAGTTGTCATGAAGGGGTAGTTTTTTCTTGGCCCTAGAACTGTGCCATATTAGAATAGTTTTAAGGACCTCTGACCAACCTCCAAATGCATGCAGGCTGATCTGCAGAATTAGCCTAATACAGTTCAGCATGCTGAAAAGCTGATACTTTCATCCATATGCTGTCCACTTAACAGTGCAGCAGATTTGGAGGTAGAGGAGAATCCTCCTTCCTCATCTGTGGTAAACACGGTAAAAGTAATTTCCTCTGCCTGATTGCAAGGATGCACCTTTTTTCTCAGTATTGTACAGTTTTAATGATGTACTAAAAATATGTAATTTTTTGTCCTATAGATACGGTTCTACATTTGTGATCTCAAGTGATCCTCAAAATGCATTAAAAATGGCTTAGAAAAATGGTTTCTTCTGGAGAACACACAAGTCTGAGTAAATGTCTGTGTATACAAAGTATTTCTGGAAATGAAAGTGGATGAATAAAATACACTATAAAGAAAGAGAAATAGAAAGAGGATTAGTAGCAACCTTTTAGCTGTGAAGCTTTGGGATGCGGGAAAATTAAGGTTAGAGCAAAATCCTGCTGAGTTAATATGTATGGAAAGATGAAAGAGAGAGGAGAAAGGGAGTGTGGCAAATGGGAAGGGGGAGAAAAGCTGCAAAAGGTCAAGTTGCATGGAGAAGAGGTGAGCACAGAATCAAAGGGTAGGAACCATATGAGCTGAATCAAAGCAGAAAGGAACCAAGGCTTGAAATAAGAACACTGATCATTTTGGAGATATGTTATTGGATTAAATTGGAACACTGTTATCACCTTGTCCAAGGAACAAGAAAGGAATTAAAAACACACCTTGCAGAAGACTGTCGAGCTGTATATTCCTTTTCACATTTTTTTCATTAGTGAAGTGCCAGCTTCTTTTGACTCTAATTTCTCTACCTTTATTTGATAGAACAATAGGACTTTTCTTTTTCATTTACGTTGATTTCCAGGACTCTTCAATTTATTATAGATGATAATCCATTGAATATTAATCACAAAAGAAACTGCTGTTACTTCGACTATCTGAATCCGACTGGTATTGTGGCTAAATTTTTCAGAGGGACATGTGCGCTGAAGGAAGAAATTGATTAGTGCATGAACCAGTTCTCCAAGGAGAATTTGTGGCTGACGTCCTAATTTAGAAGTCTCCTCAGTGTAGAGCGAGCAATACTAAACTGACATGGGAATGATTAAAGATTAACTAATCTTTTAGCTTTTTTGCAGCGCAGCCACACTCGAGAATTATGTTGCTTATTCCTTCAAAATACTTATTACACTTTGAAAGCCCTTCTGCATTTCATACAAACCATTTCTAATTGTTTGCTTTTAAAGCCTGATTCCTCATCCCAATTTTCACTTTCATTACCTACCCACTTTGGTGACAGAAAAAAAAACTTAAGAGCCCTCTGGTATTAAACAAAAACAAAACAAACAATCAAAACAACAATAACAACAATTTATCTCGGGTAATCAATGTTCCAAAGAGGCCTCAGCTAAGAAAAGTGATTTTTTTTTAGTCCTGTTGCCACTTAAACTCAGACAGCAAGCAAAAAGCTTCAAGTATCCACAGCCTGATCCAAATTCCTTTTGATCTCCATTTTGTGCAAGCTATGCCAGCTGAACTTGTAAGGAGAACAGAAAATAGGACAGGTCTATAACACACAGCTTTTATTGTCAGAAAAACACTAACTATTGGCACTTTTATCTCTGTATATTTATATTCAGCGATATCTTTAAGTTATGCAAAAAAAGCAAATGCATTATTAAATATTCAGTTTTGACATTAGCTTCGCTGAAAGGGACTAATATTTTATGTAGCGTAACAGTTACAATTGCTCATTAGGGCTTTGGAAATGAGAATGGATCGGCTCTTGACTATATCTGATGGAAGTCTGAAGAAGTAATGTCTGCCACGTTATGCAGCTGTAGGTGCGTTTCCCACCAGCGCGCTGCTCTGGCGCCGGGTCAGACACGGCGCTCTGGCTGAGGCCGCGCGGCAGCAGCTCTCAGGAGCGCTAAGCTTTAAATCCCACGCTTGCAGTCCCCCTGATCACAGCAACACACACGAAGCGCGACAGCCAGCAGCCCTTTCAGCAGCTGGTGTTGATTCCAGACTTGGAAAATTTTGTTAAATCTCCCTTAAAAACAGGCACACCTGACTCTGAATATCCTTACGCCTAACACGTGCCAGTAGTTCCCTCCTTCTACAAGGCTTTCCAGAGCCTTACAGTCACAGAAGCATGAGAGAAGTACGCATTCAGGCAGCAGAAGCTGCCATGTCCGGGCACGACCACCCCTGGGCACCACCGTGTCAGCTACGCATCACACCAAAAGGGACAAGAGTTCGGACAAATGATGAGATATCTCCTCCTAGTAACAAGAGGACTTGTCCTTAATAGCATTGTTCCTCTCCAAAGATGAAATTATAGGTGAAGTAAACTTGCATAACTGTTTACCCTTCAAAAAAAACAAACAAAAAAATACCCTACCTCTTTCAGCTGAAGAACACCACAGCGGAGCGCCGCACGAGCAGCCCGGTACCACAGCGCTTCGTTGCACGTGCACTGCCCCGCTCGCGCAGACCACGCGGCCCCGGTATCGTCCGGGGGTGCCTCCAGGCCCCAGCCCGGCCCCACGGAGAGGTGCGTTCCACCGAACGCTCGGCAGCCCCCCCTGCTCCTTAACTGGAGCTGCCGGTCTGCACGGCCGCTGCCGTTCCGCCGCCGCCGACCCCCACACGCCGCCCGTCCCGGCGCGAGCTGCACGCGCCTCCTCCGCTCGGGACGCTCCCGCCCACGGGATGCACGCCGCCGCTCCCCCGCAGGTAACGGCCCGCTGCCCTCGAGACCCCCTGCAATGAACAGGGACAGCCACAGCTCCATCAGGTGCTCAGAGCCCGCCCAGCCTGGCCTCGAACGTCTCCAGGGACGGGGCAACCTGTGCCAGTGCCTCATCACGTTTACTGTAAAAAACTTCTTCCTTGCGCCCATTCTATATCTCTCTTCTTTTAGTTTGAAACCATTTCCCTTTGTCCTGTCACAGCAGACCCTGCTAAAGAGTCTGTCCTCTTCCTTCCTACAGCCCCTTTAGGTACCAAATAGCTGCTCTCAGGTCTCTGTGGAGCCTTCCTTTCTCCATGCCAAACAGCCCCAGCTCCCTCACCCTGTCCTCAGAGGAGAGTTTTCCATTCCATGGATCATTTCTGTGGCCCTTCTCTGGTTGCACTCCAACAGGTCCATGTCTCTCCTGTACTGAGGACTCCACATCTAGACACAGTACTCCAGCTGAGATTCCATCAGAGCAGAGAGGCAGGATCACCTCCCTCACCGTGCTGGCCATGCTTCTTTTGATGCAATCCAGGATACAGTTGGTTTTGCGGGCTCTCAGGGCACATTGCTGGCTCATGTCTAGTTTGCCACCCATCAGCAGCCCAGGTCCTTTTCACCTGTGCTCAATCCTTTCATCCCCCAGCTTGTACTGATAGCACGGCTTGCCACAACCCAGGTGCAAGACCTTGCACTTAGATTTACTGAACCTCACATTCATGTTGAGCCCACTGCTCGAGCCTGTCTATAACCTCGGGCATGTCAACCACCACACATAGCTTGGCATCATCCACAAATTTGCTGCCGGTGCACTCAGTCCCACTGTCAGTATCATCAGTGAAGATATTACAGAGCACTGGTCCCAGTACTGACCCATGAGGGATACCATTTGTCACTAATCTCCACCTGAAAACATTTGGGATGTGCTCAGGCAACAAGGTGAGGGGCAGTAGAGTTGCACTGTAAAGTTTTTTATTTTTTATTTTTTTACAACTACTGTTCTGTTTGAAAAATCACACTGTGTAACATAACATGTTTTGCTGTTCTTAGTGCTTTTGTAACCAATTAAGTCTAGCAGCAATTTGCAATAACGGCTGTATCCCAAGTGAGGTAGCGTCAGGTATACCTGATTTTACATTTGATATGGCAGAAAAAAAATGAATGCCTTCTGGTCATTTAGTGGGGAAGCGAGCGGTACTGCTGTGGAATTATCCTGGGTGAAGTGAGTCGATTTGAATGCTTCAGGAAATGTTCTTGTAAAGTTGATCCATGCTGGCTTACAGATGCCATAGAGTAATGTGTGCTGTAAGTTTTCCATCTGAAAGATATTTGGTTATTTTACTTGCAAAATTGTGCACCCGTAGTATATCTTGAAGCCATTAAGTTGTTAAAAAAAAATACTGAATTGCAATTTATGTCATTATAAATTACAGTGATAAAGAGGTTCCTTTGGTGGCATTAGCCTAGTTCTAATGAATAATTTGTTTATATATATATAAAAAAATCTACCAAAAATGATTTTTAGATCTCGATTTTGATCTTTAGATCAAGAAAGTCTCAACTACCTGCATGTCAGGGCAGGACTGTATCTGAAGTAAAAATAACTGTTTTATAATAAAACCTGCAGAATGGATGTTTCTTGCACATTATCATTCTATGTTGATTTGGTTTTCTTTCATTGATCACCTTGAATTATTGTTCCTGTTTAGTAAGGAACTTCAAAATTACAAAGCCTATCAAAAGCTGGCATGATTCTGACCTTGTGTGACAATCACCAATTCGAGTTACCTTTAAAAGGAGGTGTTTTTATGCTTTACATTGCAAAAGAAAACAACCTTCAGGGAGGAGATTGTTCTTGTTACAGACTCGGTACTTGTAGAGTCTAATTCTCTGAACTCAGTACACGGCATCACAGTTTACAGTCTGTGTAGACAAATGGGTGGAAAACACTTTCTTAAATTCTCTAGTACTTTGTGATGCAAGGTAACATTTCTCCTGCTATTGTCAAACACCAGCATCGATAGAATGTATTCTTGTATTGTTTACCATAATAGACAAAACGTATATTTAAACAGGTTTGAAATGCCATCTTTCTGAGTGTAAGCACACATGTAAAATCAATACAAATTCAACACCTTTCTGTTTTGCAGTTCAATAATAATAATATTAAAAGTGTCTTTAAATGTCAAGGATGTTGGAGAAATTAAAGATAAAATTACAACAGCACTTCCCCTGTGAAATAGTAATTCTTTTAGTAATCATGTAAACAAAAACACTTATATAATTGTGCTCATCTGTTCTAGAAGTACTTTATAACAAAAATGTCTCTCTGGTAAGAATTAATTAAAATAAACCATCTGGTTGAAAAAGGAAATTTTCAAAATAGAACATATATATAGGAGACCCACAGGGCAAAAGTCTTTTCTCAATAAAGCCATTAGAATTTAATTTAGATGAGATCCCGGTTTAGTGGTTCCTATAGCATATGAGAGTATTAATAATGTGTTCTGGAAGGGTCACTGAAAGTACTGAAAGTGATGGTAGTAATATACTTGTTTGTTTATTTTAGACTTTAGACTAAAAATCACCTCTGAAGAAAATAATAAGGCAAGAACACAAATAAACTAGGCATGTAGGTTGGGCTGGGCTCTGCGGAGTCACTGAAGGGAGAAGGGTTCTTCTGAAGGGTGCCCCAAGTCACCTAACAATCAGCTCTTACAAGGACTATTAGCAACAGAAAGGATGGTGTGGGCCCCAGCTATGTGACTGAAAGCAAGTAAAGGATGTTAACAGACTAAAACAGAAAATAACAGGTCAGAATTATCAGCCCAACCTTCAACTTCAGAAAATGTGGACTCCTGTATTTTTGTAACTGTAAGCAAACATCAGGTTCTAACCAGACGACCTACTGTTAAAGCCTGCCTTAATCTTTATATTATACACAGACATTTTATTTTATATACTACCTTTTTGATAAAGGAAGTACAATTCCTGTTAGAACAAGACTGCAACATAAATATCATCTAAATAGCAACACCGAAAGTGTTCTCACTGGATCCTGCATAAAAGCTTACTTCATAATTTCTTTTAATTCATTGTTTTCTTAGTACCTTTACTGTGAAATAGTGACAGCACTGCTTCTGCCTGTATCAGGGAAGTCTGTTTCCCTTCCTAATTTCTCTCCCAGAGGACTTCCCTCTGCTGTTACCACTTGTTTGTCTGCTCTTTGTCCCTCCTTTCTGACTATCAGTCTGAAGGCAGATTAACAGCCCTTTTTCAACAGCCCCTATCATATGCTAGAATTTATGATTTCTTTTCATTTTGACTGATGTTTTATTCTGGTGTTGGGGTAACTTTCACAAATAAAAGACAAAAATAATTAGATTACTGACAGCCACCTCCCAATAAATATTACATCACAAACACATAGGTTAGATATGTAATTATTAGCATTAAAATTAAGCTATGTGGCGTTGCTGCGCTCCCCTCAGTAACACTGCATTTTTACAGCATGTTGAGCATCATGATCTGAATGAACTTTGAAATGGAAACAAACCATTTTAATTGTAGGCTATGGATCACTGCTGGCCATCTATGCATAAACATGTAAAAGAGACTAAACTAACAGCTGCCATGTATTAAAAAGGTGCCAATCTAGCAGGATGCAGTTTAAGATATCTCTTAAATACAATACTCCCTTTTCATACTCCAGTGTTTATTTTCTACCACATCATTGCTGTCAGACTTGACTTTTTTGTTTTTCAGGCAGAATTTTGACTGAAAATAATATGAGTTGTATGCATGGAGTAGTTGCTGATTTGGGACGTAAGTGTATTGCTCACAAGGGGAAATTAATCATTACAAGAGAACACTCTACCATAATGTTCTCTCAGCTATAAAGCTGCTCTACTGGAGATAGGTTGGCATTTTCCAAGTCCTCATTAATACTAGTCAGTATCCAAACGCTTTTCAGACTCTCCTACTGCATATATATTTATTCTGAAATTATAAAAAATACCTTTGAAGTAGCAATTGTATGAAGTGAGTGACCAGAACAACTTAAATGGAGAAGTATCATCATTTTGATATATTACATTTCAAAACACCATACCTTGGGCAATGCCTCACATGAGGATGTTACTGCACATTAATTTTGAGAATGTTAGGATCTGCCCACCACTATTTCAGCAGTAAATGCCATGGCAATAAAGAATAATCGCTGCAGTAGTCACACTATTACAGTTAGAGCTCTGTTGGAGTTTCCATTATAAGTTATAAATGCTCTTTTTGAAGGATTTGCAACTTGGTGCTTTTAAATTCACATTGGGCTGCAACTTCACATTGGGAAGGATTAGTATATATAATTGCTTGGGTTTTGTTTGATGTTTGGGTATACTGGCTGCCAGAAAAATAGACCAGCTCATTGAAACACCAGTCTTGTCTGTGCACTGCTTTTTGCCCTAACTTTTTGATTAGAGTGCAATTTTCTGTTAGGATAATTACACTGGAACAACCTCTCATATAGCTGCAGTGTAAAGGTGTTATACAAGTATAGCTCATTCCTTTAAATTTAGTAAAAAGCACTATTTTTGGTTTTGTACCATTACATTCTTATGTTTAAATCCTAATTATAGGTCTTTTCATACTGTATTTTAGCTGTGCTGGCTTCTAAATTGGCAGGATTAGAGAGAATCAAAACCTATGGAGAAAAGTCCTAAGATGCTGCATTTAATTGTTAAAAGCAAAATGAGCAAACTGATAATTTTCCTCAATTTGTTTCTTCACAAAAAAATATCCATGCATTTATATTTTCGTGTTTTGATCAGTTTAGTTTAGAGGGATAATTGGGAAAAGCAGCTTTACCTACCCTTATTCTTTTCAATTCATTTTGTTCATTTTCTGTTTACATCCCTGCAGTCCTAAAGCTTTAGATTGTTCTGCTAAGCATTACTTACAGGGCTTCATCAATTTCAGTAACACATTACACTGTTGGCTATTTACAGTCACATATGTAAACCACTATTTACAATATATGACAGAACTCAATATACATACAACTATTTGGCAAAGAGATTCAGCATGCATTGAGTGCTATGAAAAACAAACAGTAATTGGTCTGGGAGCACACACTTGACTTAATGTTCAGATTGTTCATACTTCTCAGTAAAGTAGAAACCATTTGGGAATTTTGTTGCAGAATTGGTGTGAAAAGAACTGAGAAAAAATACTATCATTACAAAAGGAAAGTCCAGACATACAACAAATAATGAGAAAAATTGTTGAAAATACTCTAATTTTTGATGCATTTCACCAAAAAAAGAAGGAGAGCAGCATCATTATTATATGAACAGAACTCTAGCGTCAGTGCAAAGCTTGTCAGATCTAATACAATCAGCTATAAAACTGATGCAGGGAATCATGACCCTACATCTCAGCTGCCACACTAGACTTCTCCCACCCAAAAGAACATAATTAAATAATTTCAGCTAAAGAATGTTCTCCAGTTTTATAATTAATAACATGTACATTCACCACATTAACCTGATATAGTTGAAAAAGTATGTAAAATGATTAGTAAAGGTAAATTATGGCTGATTAATTATGGCTGATTTCCTTCCAAAAACTGGCTGATACCAATCGCAGCCTACTTGTTAAAGATCAAGACCATGTCAAAACTTACACACCGAAACACAAAGACCAGAATACAGACCGTCAATATATATATGTGGTCTTTGAAAGCAACTAGATTAAAACTATTTACAGAAAGCATACAATTAATCAGTTTTACTGCATTCTGTAACTAACATGGCAATTTCCTGTAGTTGTTAAGGTAATAAGTTTTATATACTAGGGAGAGCTGATAGAAAAGTTCTAGACCAACAAATAACAGTGAATTTTGCCAGTGACTTCAGGTAGGCCAGAGCTTATTACTTCTTATGCACAACAGGAAAATGAACAGCGAGATGGACATTTCTTGAAGGATTATGATTGGTTTCAAAGAGTATGCTATCTTTGCAATATTTGAAAACGGTGACAATTTTGTTATTTAACTGCCATGGAAGAAGAGGCATGGAGCTCATCAGCCATGAACTGGCAGAGGAGATGAGCATCTTCTCTTGAACTGCTTTGTTTGAAATATGACACAGCTCTTCAGGAATCAATATCCCTCCTATGTACCTCCTCACAAACACAACAGGTTATGTGATATGGATCCGTATTAGAACACGGGCACATACTGATCTTAAGAAGCAAGCCTTCATTAAAACTGCTGCTATGACTAAGAAGCCAAAGAAGGAGCTTTAGGGACTATAGGGGTTAACAAAAAGTATAATCATTAGAAAACTAAGGGAGCTAAAAGATCCTATTCTGTTAAGCAAGTTACCAGAAGAGCCTATTTGGTACATTACAGATTTGCAGAAGAAAAATTGGTGTATTAGCAATAGGGTCTAGAAAGAGGACACAAATGAGAAACAATCATTTTCACCCAGAGGTAAGAAAGCATGAGTTGTATGAACTAACTTTATTGAGTTCCATTATTCTGACTCAAATATTAATTTTGGGAGCTATGGTGTTAGAGAAGTATTGTGTTGGAAAATGTCTATCTATTACTTTCAAAGTTCAACCTCAAGGAGGAAACTGATTTTCTGTGCATCATTCTTAGAGAAATGAAGCTGCCTAGAGCATTTTAAGTTCCAAACACTAGCACCCCATATGTTATACTGGCAAGTATTCAAACTGTCATCCTCTGTTCTGCATTCTGCTCAAGTAAAAAGAAAAATATTAAAAAGATATTTAACATATTATAACTTTTATTATAATTTAGCAAGTATAAGAAAAATTAAGAGAAAGTTGCAGGTGCCATATTTTTCCTTAGCAAGTGTTTTCCTTAAGAATGGCTGCTCTGCCATTTTTTCCAGGATAGGTCTGTTTTGAAAACAAACTTCTAATATGCAGGATGCTCTTAAAGTAATGCCTCCTCCTTTACTACGCCGGCCCATGATGCCAGAGGCAGATGGTGGTGGTATGGCAGTAGAGGTTGAACCTTCTCACCAATATTCTGCTACATTTTATTGCTGTGCTACAGATGGCAGCAGAGGGGCAGTCTGACAGAATGGTGTCTGACACGGAATGGCATAAGAAGCAGAGATGTGTAATCGAATTCCTCCATGCAGAAAAAAAAATGCACCCATTGACATTCACTGACACTTGCTGAACGTTTACAGAGACCAGATAGCGGATGTGAGCACAGTGGGGCAATGAATGGTGTGTTAGCAATGGCAACTTCTCTCCAACAGAGGAAAATTAGAATGGAAGATTCTGCCTTGAATTTCACTGAGAACACTGAGATTCTCTGTAATATCTATCGCTTTCTACAAAGCAAGTGTTTTTTTTTTAACAGTTTTCCTCTTCCCTACTGCTGTTTTGTCGACATACAGCAGCCAATGATAAACTGCATTTAATTGGCTGAGTTGTTTCATAAACCAGGGAACTAAAGGAAGATTCCTAAACAAGAAGACTACTTACAAACAGTCTGGTATTCATGTGTAAGCCTCTTCTCATCACTTTGTTTATACACATTCTGTACGTGGCAGTCCATCAAGGAACGTTAAATATGAAGACTTCAAAATAGAAACAGCAGTAGGTTGTTTATTACAGATTCAAACTTTGGCAAATAAGCCCCACCAGGCTTCTCTTGGAAAAGCTATCAGAATTACTTCTGTTTTCTTGCATGAGATGAAAAGCCCCCTATTGGCTGCCAATATCTGTGTATTTTTTCATTTGGATTATCCATGCAGGATTCAGAAGGCACAGTTGGTCCAGGAGAAATGTATGCCCAGAAACACACATTTGGAGCACTGATAGCCTTTTTCTATCCTACTGTGGGAACTTTACTGGGAAAGGAGGGCCTAAAAATACTGCACAGGTTTCACAAGTACAATGCTCCCTCTAGAAAGATAAAAGCTATAGAGATTGGAAAGCTCTGCATGGTTTGAAAAGGATCCAGTCACACCCTGCTGTGTCTGAGCCTATATGCATTGTCTGCCTTTCAAAATGGCCTTGCAGGGGCTTTGTGGCAAACATTCTCTGCCACTTAGTGGTACTGCCACTATCCCTTCTGTCAGCCCAGTGAGGAAAAGATCCTGCTAGAGATGGAGATTGGTGGTTAGATAGAGATGGTGGTTTACAAGAGCATTAAACCAGCATTGTTTTGCTAAGCCATGATCTGACAGACCATGGGGGATCCACCATATGAAACTGGGGCTTAGTAGGCAGGCAATTTGTTAATGCTCTGCTGATCTGTGCGTTTCCCTGCTTCAGCTGAATTTGCTTATATTTTCTCTTTCACTCGCACAGTGGATCTTGCTATATTCAGAACCGGACAAGATGTCAGGTTAATACTGCCAGAAAGTCCAATGAGAAAACTGAAGACAATATACCAACAGAAATCCATTACAAAAGCCAAATTTTCATCATGATTTGACTTTAATTATCCCTAGTTTTAAAAGATTAGTATAACTAGACAGGTGCAACAAAAAATTAGCCTATCCTCATTTGAAGGATCAGGCCATCAAAGCCCTTGCTGAGAGTGACAGTCTTCACTTATGTAAATATTGACTTTAAACGTCCAGCTCACATCACTAAAACTTTATAGATCTGGTCCTAACCTGATAATCTCAGAATGCATTTACCATGATTAAGATTTTCACATTATTATTTGATTAACTGATTGATGCATAACAGCATATTTTCTTTCCCAAAGAAAATGAGATAATAAAGAATTACTGATGAATGAGTGATTACACTTTTTTTTTTATGCCAAGAATTTTTATCAAGTACTTAGAGCTGAAAATAAGCCAATGTTAATGATAACAAGCTCCATAAAAAAACGTTGCTGGAAATGCACTTAACTTATCAACACTACCATATCTAATTTTAGCAACTCTATTTAGATTATTATACATACACTGGACAACAAATTACGTTAGATCAAATTCTCAGAGAGACTTTTATAATAAATGGATCGCAGTTGAATTTTTGTCTTGACATAAAGACTTATTGCTTGGCATTCACATGGATTCTGTAATCCCAAGCTAATTGTTATACATTGATTTACTACATTTAATCATTAATGCTGCAGGGAGGCAGACATAAACAGAGCCTTGAAACTGCAATATGATTGTGGATTATTCATGCTAATATCCATTTTATTTTTCTTAAAGCTGGATCTATCAGTGCTGGTACTGTGTGTGCTATACAAATAAGGTATTTTCTTTCCATGCTGCTGCAGTACTATATATCATTTGTTACATCACAGTGCCAGAGCCTGACATAACTTTGCATTCTGAAGATGAATGGAAATGATTCTTTGGCTCTTTCAATTAGGATGAATAACCTGGGTGCCACAAGCATTTCAGTTACTTTCAAAATTCTAAGTATGAAAAAGACCTTCTCTGAAATTACAAAAAAATAAAATAAGATAAAAATAAAAATAAAATCACATACATAGCTTGCTTTTTCCTTTTTGTTTTATATCTTTACATGCCCAATGCTATGGTGAATTGTAAACTCTCAGTGTATATTTTAATAGTAAAACTCTTTTGGATTTCCAAGCAGTTTCCTAACATAGTTTAGTTGCATTCATTCACACCACATGCAAGATTAGTTTGGCTTAATAAGGAGAGTGTCCAGAGAAACCAGGAGTATAGGAATGGCAGACAAAAGGATACTACTTCTTTATTAATTAGTAAGGACCACTGGCTACAGTCAGTAAGCACATATCCAGACCTCTTCTCTCAGTGCTGTACTGCATCAGCTAAGTCCTTGTGCATCTCACAGGGAAACCTTCCAGTGACATATACAACAGTTGTGGATTTTCTTTTTAATAAAAACTTAGCCCCAAGCTCTGCTCATTTACATAGTTGTTGTGGTTTAACCTGGCAAGCAGCTAACTTCAGACATCCTTTTGCTCACCCTGCCTTTTCCAGTGGGAAGAGAATCAGAAGAAAAGGTAGAACTTGTAGGTTCAGATAAAAGCTGTTTAGTAAGACAGGAAACAGAAGAGAGAAATAACAGTAATCTTAATATTACATATATATATGTATATACACACATATATATACAAAACAAGTGATGCACAAAGCAATTGCTCACCACCTATTGTCCAGTGTCCAGTCACTCCCCAAGCAGTAGCTGCTCCCCCCAGCATTATGGTTGGCACGATGCCACATGTTATGTAATAGCCCTTTGGTCAGTTTAGGTCAGCAGTCCTGGTTCTGTCCCCTCCCAGATCCTTGTGTCCCCCACCCCCCTGCTGGCATAATAGTCCAAGAAGCTGAGAAACTGAAGTGTCCTTGGCTCTGTACAGCACTGCTCAACAACTGAAACATCAGTATGTTATCAACATTGTTCTTGTCCTAAAGGAAAACACAGCATCATACCAGACATCGTGAAGAAAATCAACTCTATTCCATCTGAAACCAGGACAATAGTGCTGTGATTCTTACAGCAGTTCTTAATTACAGAGTAAATTTCACCTACTAAGAGGGGTGAGTTTCTGCTGTACTACAGTGAAGTAAAGTCTGAGAAGGAACACAGGAGCTGAAAGAAGCACAGGTGAAGGGAAGCTGTGGAGATGAAAATGTCTTCTCCATCTCTCTCTCAAAGCAAGAGCTCCAGTGCCCTCATTCCAGCAATAATACATTAAAACACTGTATGTTAAGCATCTTTCTTTTAAGGAATGGTCACATTTAATGCGGTGAATCAGTAATATAAATTATCATTAGTATCACATGTTTGAAAGAGGTGATCTATGTGCTATTACATTAACCCTGGAAACACGAATCTAGTGAATACCTTTCTACTTGCTTAAAATAAGTCAATAATCTTTGTAGATTAGATAAGGAAGAAAAACACAGTGATCAGTTCAAAGAAGGATGCTCCAAGACCATTTATGTTCCTAAAGAGTCACGGAGTTATTTATTTATGAACTAATGTTTAAGAGTTTAATCCTACTTAACATTCCAGAGCAGATTTACAAGAGTAGTTAGGCATCTGGAAGTGTAGGTAGGCTTGATTCTCACTGACCTCAAAAATATATTGGGAGGTCAAAACTACAAATTTTTCTTCTGAAAATTGATGGCCTTAAGACACCAAATTCAGGTTTTCCTGAGTTGAAATTGGTCAGGACCAGTCCTGGTCAGAACAGACAGAAAAGGCAGCTGACTGTGATGACAGACTTCCCAGAAAGCAGAACAGTCATTGTCTTTCTGCCCATTTTACTTGTACTTTAACCTCCAAAAGCTGGGCTTGTGCTTGTCTCCTTCTCTGTCCTTTACACGATTCCTCTAAGCTCTCCTCCTTCCCATGGCAGGTTGCACCCAGACCTGGCCAGGCCCCATGCCTTTGCCTGTGGCAGCATAATGAACTGCTGAAATCCCTTGAGCTTCTCCACCTCTAGTAAGCTTGCATTTTTTATGCCTACATAGCTATATGCATGTGGTTGTAGGATTTCTCATTTTATTGAAGTTTTGAAGTTTTTAAATGATTCCCAATTCCTGCTGATCAGAGGATTTTTCCACTCACATATATGCTTTGTTAAGACAGGGTACATCTACCTCATACCTGCTCTCTGGGTTCGTCAGTTCATTACTTTTATCTCACTTAACTTCAGCAGATTTGAGACACTTCACTCTTTTTTTGAGAAAGTACTTGGCTTTTCTTACAAATCTGTAATTTTAGTCTGGAAGAAATACTTGTATCTTCAGGGAGCAATGTATTCTGTTTTCCCAGTGGCTTTTAATTTTGTTTACTTTGTCAAGTACCGATAACAATATTCTGTAGTACTGTAACAGTCTCTTGTCAGGTCCAAATAATACATTTTTACCAAGCAGGAGCTTTCAGTCTGCTATGGAAATGCAATGTGGTATGATTGATCTAAGCTACACTCAAAATCAGTAGTATTATAAAAACAATCTCCGTCAGAAAGAAGAACACATAAAGTAGGATTGCAATAAACTGTTCTCCATACATTTGAACTCTGAGAAGCCTCTTTCAGAACATCTAATAAATCCAGGACCAACCATATCTTCATTCGCTCATTAGGTGCTCCGTTTAAAAGGAAAAAAAAAATCAATACTTGTTCCTGTCTCATTTCTGAAGAATGGCACTGAGCCATTTGAGGTCTGGAGTGCCTTCAAGTGAGTGACATGCTCAGATAAAGTTCAAAACCTCAATATCACCTCAGCTTATTTTGAACATCAGTCACAGGACTCTGATTTTTGATGAAATCAGAATTAAAGCAGAGAGAGAGGAAAGCACACACTGTGCCAACGAAAGAATGGATATTGTTTGGAGAAGGAGGGAAAAATTACTGCCATTCTTCAACACAAGTCTATTCATAAATAAAAATCATTGTTATGCTCAGAGTTTATTTTTAATACTACAGATATTTGGAAGATATTAAGATTAAACTGATTAGGAAGACATTAACATTGTAGTTAGATAAAATAAATATGATCCAGGAAAGATACAAATTAGATTAAAACTACAGTAAATATCCAGATACACTATCTTACAGATTTTTCTGAAGATTTATTTTTGCAGCTTTCAGCTGTATGTATCTTACTATATGAATGCAAAGCAAGAAGGTAACACTTCCTTTTCAGAATCACTGGAATTATTCAGTGTTTGAAAAGACATATTACAGTGTCTCAGTTAAAAAAAAAAAAAAAAAAGATTTTGACAGACTGAAAGGGCATTTAGGTCTGAGGCCTTGGAAAGGCTGATCAATGGGAAAAGGCTTAAATAAATAAATATTTATGGCTTACCTCAAAGGTGACTTTTACAAAAGTTTGAATCACATCACTGTTAAGCCTGGCTCTTTAGGATAATTCTGGGAGAAAATACAACCAAATCTTAAAGGCATAAAAAATGAATCACTTAACCATATAAATACACATGGTACAGAAGAATCTTTCTTGCTCAAAATGATAATAGAAGTACAAGCACTGTAAACAACTCATATATTATGTATAGATTTACCCGTGGGGAAGATATGGACTGAATGATTTAATAAGATTTTTAATATCTGACTTCATGTAAGTACTTCTCCTTTGATGTAAATATCAAGTAACCAGAAAGTCATTCACTAGATACCCTGAGTGAGTGCCCAGCCTGCATAAATTAGGTCACAGCCAGGCCAAATGCTTCTTTTTTTTTGTAGAATCCAACAGTTTTCAGATGTGACAATTCTTACCAGAGAATTCAGAAGGGCACTTCCTAAAATTGAACTGTCAACAAAACTCTTGT
This sequence comes from Pavo muticus, assembly GCA_016647715.1. Classification (NCBI taxonomy): domain Eukaryota; kingdom Metazoa; phylum Chordata; class Aves; order Galliformes; family Phasianidae; genus Pavo; species Pavo muticus. The sequence continues at coordinate 837,192 of JACDJE010000035.1, read as the reverse complement.
TTTTCTCTTACATGCCTTGGGATTTTTTGGCAGGAAGGTATGTATATATTTATGTATTATGATGCAAGAAACTGTTCCCTGACACACTGTGCCTTCAGACATTCGAGAGGAGTTAGTCAGAGTTAGGAACCTTAAGTCAGAGTCAGGACACCTTCAGAAATCTGTTCTTATTCTTCCCTATATAGACACCATCTTGTAAGAAGCAGGCAGTCCAATTCCCTTGAGAGACATCATCCACAGGGTGGTGAATTATGGCTCAGACCCAACTGTTTCCAAGCTCTCCTATTCATTGTGTGACAATATGAGGAAGCAGCACTCTATGGACATTATCATCCTTTCCTATCACTGCTACTGTTGTTTGGCGTAACTTCACAATTTCCTGTATCAAAAAGAATTATCAAGGAGCTAGCTGGTCGTATGCTGTCTGTGAACTGCTGGTTAGGGAAAGCTGCCTCAAACTATGCCCTCTCAACTCAGGCTTTTAAAAAACAGAGTTCAGATTTATACTATTTGTGCTTACTCTGCGTGTTTTCTGTGAATTTCTTTATTGTCTGTAGGATTTGCTCTCTGTTCCAAGTGAATGTCATGGTAAGAAACAGCATTTTCTATATGTACATCTCTGAGTAATGTCACCCTTGGTCTTGAATTCTATCTTGCCATCACTTCACCTGCTAATGCAGGAGTAAGACACTACTGTGCTATACAGACACATGATGCCTCTTACAGAGAATTAAAATGCCTATTTCTGAGAGACAAAAAGGGAATACTTTAATGTTTAATATTAAATCATTCTCCTAACTGGAGCAAGGCTATAAAAAAACAATAACAACGGATTCCTACAGGAGCTGAAATTCAGTCTTCATCTGACAGAAGAGAATATGCTTAATTATAAAGCCATCAAGGCTTTAAAACCATAAATATAATTAAGAAAAAAGATATGCAGAGAAAAAGTACTGATGAAAACTCCTCACAGCTTTAAAAATAGCTGGGTGGTATTCTAATAAGGAAAATGGTCCACCATAATAACGATATGATACCACAACTCCCAGTTTCCATACAAGTGTAGAATCCCAATAGTCTAAGCTTTTCATCTCAGCTGTGCCTCCCTGTCTCCAGTCAACACCCATCTAGGAAGAGACTGCATTAAAATTCACACGGAATTTTAGGCACCCATGTTTGCAAGAGGGTCTCAAACTCAAAGGCTGAGGAAAGAAGTACTTGCAAGGCTGATGTAACGAAATAAAGATAGAAATCCTCTCTTTCAGCAGTCTGATGTACTGTTAATAAGTTACAAGGTAAAGCACATTAGTAGGTGAAAAACTCTACTGTGAAAATTGTAAAGGCAGTTATATGTGAATAATACATTCATCTGAAAGTGTGCTTTTGCATCAGTCATAAGGACATGGGACATCAAGATGGGAGGCCAGTATAAATTAGATAATACTGTTTTATTTATTGAAGGGTGCTACCTTCTTTTTCCTCACTCTCTTTCTTTTAAAGGATTCTTCATTAATTCCTCCAGGGTACAACCTTTCTTCAGTTTGAATTCATGTTCTCTTAAGTGTTGTGACACTGAATCAAATCACTTTTCTCCAGCTATCCCTTGACTTTTCAGAATTGCGCATCCCCTACTGCAATGCAGTAAAGTCTCAATCTGCTGCTTTGCAATCTTTCAGTATCTCTAATGACTGAGCCTTTGTTTTCTGTGTCATTTGCAGGGCTCTGTGTGCTTGGGACAAAGTCTAGGGGTTCCTCTTCCTATCAAATCTTTTAATTGTTCTTCTTCCCTCTCCTAAAATTTGAGATACTGATACATGCTGCTTAACATTAAGTAATAACATTTCCACAATTGTTTCTTTCTAATTTTCTTTCTAATACTTTCAGCATTTTCAGCATCTCTTCCCAGTCAACTAGCTTCTGTCAGTATCCTACTCCTTAACAAATGCTCCCAATCTATTAAAACGTCCTCCTGCTTTCTTTATCTATCACTTTTACACTCTCTGTTGGTTCATCATATGTCTTAGTTATTGATCCTCTAATTAGTTTGTTCCTTTTCCAACATAGTGATAATTACCTTTTAATTTTCCTTGGCTGTCTTTTGAGTTTGTATATTTCTACTAAGTTTGTTTTTCTTTCCCATTTTTCAGAACTTTAAGAAAGAATTCTTCAATTTTTTTTTAAGTGGTGGCCCTATACACGTGTACCCAACCTGCAATATGTGCACTTAATGGTTAGCATTTCCTTTATAGGCTGTTACAGTCTCGCTTGTTTGTACCCAATATTCAGACTTTCAGTATTTGCTTCCCAGAATTTCAGACTATACCCATTTAGCCTTTACTGTGCAAAGCTATCAAATTTTCTTCTATTTCAAATGAGTCTGGATTTGAGCATATGTAAAACCACCATCTAAGATGCTCAATCTTTTGGAACCATTGAAAGTTCTGTTCGTTTTGAATATAGCAACTGTTTACTTTCAAAGTTGGTCTCCTGCAAATGTTAGGTGTGGTATTTTCACATATCACTGCTGTATCTCCATACGGTGTTAACCATCCCTTTTTAAAGAAAATGTATTAAGACCAGTTGTGGCTACTTTATTGAACACTAAACCTATGTCTCATTCATAAGGTAGATTCCTCATATTTATAATATGAAAGTTATTACCTTAAGATACAAGCATCCTATCTGATGTCTTCCCAAACATTTGCTGGAAGTCAGCAATACAAATGGCATATCTCCAGTTTGAATGGGAAGCAAGGAAGGCATAGCTGAGAAGTGTCTTGGAAATTGGAGCACATAAGAGGAAAGTCTTGCCTTTTCTCTACTTTCATTTTTGCCTTCTGTTCAGTGCAATTCAGAAGGCTGGAAAAAAATTAAAAAGAAAGAGTACTCTTCAGTCAGATGTAGGGCTCAGGTGAGCAGCAAATTTGAAGCATTTGACTACCTGACCCAAGAAAAGCAATCAGTTAATTCCTCAGATTGCTCCTATGGGAAGCCCTGATATTGTAAGGCAGAAATTACAATGAGAAAGGCACCTATAGTATAGTAGCCAGATAGCACAGCAATTTGGGCCAGAAAAATACTTCACATTTTTACTTAAACATAAAATTGATACTTGCAGAAATGACCTGCTATAACACCTTAGTCCTCGTGGGCTCATGGAGACAAGACTTTGAGTGGGTAGGATTTTAGTAGGTCTTAAAGAAAAATCAATACTCAATGTTGTGAAAAGCTCATACTTAATTACTCTTATTGGATAATTTTATGGGCTTTAATTTCTGATCTTCATTTTTTTCCAGGCTGCTAAAGCTTCATCAAATGATACCTACTTAAGGTTATGAAGTGATTCTATAGCCTCTGTCAGTTTTTTTACCAAATATTGGTAGCATGATTACGATCTTGGCCAGCAGAAGTTTATTTCTCTAAATACTTGAATTTATCTGGAAGTATTTCTTGATTTTTTTTTAAATAGTGACTCTAGTACACAGTACTGGATAAACTAACAGTAATACAATCGCCAGTGTTTGTGAGTAAAGGTTATTTAAATAATATTTCCAATAACAAAAATTGAGTGAAATATTCTATGCTGCCAGCTTTCCACATGAGAGCAATTGATAGCAGCTGAATGAGCACCATGAGGGTTTGCCACGCTCAAAATTTCAAGGATGTTTTTGGAAGAAAAGTACAATGGATGGAAATGATTTTATGGTAAAGGTTTTCACTCTCATTACTGGTAGCACACAAAGCTGGCCTACTGCTCCTTTCTTCTTCACTCTTCAAACAATACTTTTCAAGGAAAATGCTGGTTCAAAATGGTACCAAATGCACTTTTTTCAGTAAAATTCCAACTGACAAGGTTTTGGAAGGGCAACTGCAAACTGTCAGTAAAGGGATAGGACTATTAGGTGGAAATGCTACTCCATGTCAGCTTCTGGTACAACTAATGACATTTTGCACTTAAAAGAGATGCAATTGAATTCTGAGTGACATTGGCTGTGGATAAAAGCTGGCATAATTCCACAGAATTCAGAAAGAGATTTCAGCACCTAAACCCAGCAGGCAATCGGTCATAAATTGTCCATGAGATTTTTTCTTAGTTTTTCAAAATAACAGCAAAAAAAGTTCTACTGCCAGCACTAATATTTAGTCAAGCTCGATATAACGGCAGTACTAGAAATTCAGTTTGGATTTCCCTAAAATATCTAGTGCTCAAATGCAGGGCTTTCCCCAGGCTTATGGCTAAGGAGCCTGTATATCAGCTGTGATCTTTCTAGGAAGAGCATTAAGTGTAAGATACAAAACAGTAGTTGGGTCTAAAATTGCTGCCCCGAAATCTCTACTGGGCTGTCACTTTACAGACAGCTCAACTTCAGACGGATCTTACTGTTTCACCTTGAAGCTTTACAGTCACCTCTGAACGAGCCCTCAAATTATATCTTGACAAAGCCAGTAGCTCAGTTCAGCTGAGATCCAGAATCTAGACGCTACTCCTTCTATCTTCCTTCTCCCAGATAAGATTGTTTTTTTTTAAACTGGCCTACCACATCAGAATATGAAACTGTTTTAAGTCATGGCTAGCTCCTCTTTCCTTCAAAAACTAGCTGCTGTCATTCCATTCAGTAGCTCTTTTTCATACATTATTTTAATTATTACCTTGTTTGGATAGGTATGAGCCCCAGGTGGATGGCTGGGGATTTCTGTCACCTAGGAGTTAAGCCCTCATCTGGACATAGGTCTGTACTTACCATCCTCCTCTATAGAAAGTATAGCTGAATTTTAGGTTCTACAGAAACTGGATTAAAAAAAAAACAGGAAGGAGAAACAGACCTTGGAGCTGGGACCAAACACAGGGAGTGCCTTAACCACTGAACTGCTGAGTTATCCATTCTTTCTGACCTAGTAAATTTTCAGCTTTTTTTCTACACAAAGGTACTGCTCTAAAAGAACAACAGCATTCCCCACCTCCTGAGTAGCCTTGTTTCTTGCAAGCCTTGTGTTTTGAGCACTCATCTGAAAGATGAAAGATTAGATTTGAAGCTGGACCAGAGGGAATTGAATCTGTGCTTGCCTTTTATAGGACAAGCGTTCGTACCACTTGGCTATTGTACAGAAAAGTAACTCAGTATCTCCTTCTTCAGCTGTGCTGTAGAGGAAAAAATACAAATTCTACTCAAAAGGACTAGACCCCTGCTTCCAGCAAGGGGTGCTTGCTAAAGATCTGTAGTTGTCAGAGAGGACTAAGACACAGAGTAAATTAATATACGGCGTAAGATAAGATTCTGGATTCAGGCCAGGAGCCTGAAAGACAGCCACTGTGGCAACAAGCCCCTAGACCCTGTAGTTTGTTTACTGATAAGCACCCTCCACCTCATGAATATTCCAGAAACCTTTGACCCTTTCAAAGTTTTCTATGATGATGAAAAATGCTGCTTTCCCATGGGCTGCTTTGTTTTGATTTATGTGATGCTTAGATGACATAGAGGCATAGCAACATATGCAGTACTAAGTACTGATGTCATGTATGACTGATGCCATAAATAGACAAATACCTTGCTTATTCATTTGTTTTTCAACATTTTTCTATTCAAAACGTATCCAAATAAATGCAGATGTTCTCAGCAAGGCAGAAAAAGAGCATAGAGATAATAAAGAAAGGCTACTTTCTGAAGAGCTGACAAATGTAATACTTCTTTTACCTGCAGGACAGGTTCAGATTATGCTGTAAAACTGAAAAAGATCTTATTTAGACAACAATGCAGAATTGACATTTAAATGTTTGTGTTAAGTGAAGAAGCTTCATAGGTTGGTATGGCATGAAAGAGACACGTGCTACTTGTGTACGTGTGAGATCTGTGGTGCCAGAAAAAGGAGGTAAATAGTTGCTTCATTTCCCTAGAACCTTATAACACTGGCAAGATGGTGCTGATGTTTTAAGTCATCAAAAAAATTGTGTCTTCCTTGCAATGGCGATAACAACATGCAAAAATACCTGAGCCCTCAGCTCAGATACAGACTCTCGGTACTCTCTACAAAATCCTGGTCAGACTTTGTTATATATAAGCATCAATTCCAAAAGAACATCAGAAAAGTAAAAGCTTTATGTGCTGTTCTGGAATCCAGGAAAAAAAAAGTGTAGCCTCAGGCACTGTATTTAAATGAGTCTTCCAAGATCCTCATGAATGTTAGCTCAGACACAGTTTATCTACCAGGGGGAAAGCAGAGATTCAGTTTCACTGCCAGCTTTCTTAATAAACATGAGCCACTGGCATTGTCCAAAATAGAGCAGATAAGCAGAAGTTGCACATCCCACTCATTACTATGCTATATTAAAGCTTAGCACAGTTGAGAGAACAACATTTCAGAAGTTATTTACAGCAACACGAACAATTCAGTTTATAAACAAATGAGTAATACATATCCTTATCCAGGAGATTAAAAAAAAAAAAAGTGTTACAAAAAAATCAAAACTTTTCTTAAGCCTTGCTTATCAAAGAAATGCTAGCAGTTTGGTTGTGTTTAGAAGAGTTATTTGATTAATATTGAAGTTAGGTAGTGCTCTGTGTCTATGCTAGGAAAAGACTGCTGCTATTAGACAATACAGTACGTGTTTCTCTAGTTGAGGTGGACTCCTAAAAGAACCTGGATGCAATAGAAATGCCGATATCTGCTTTGCTTTTATCTCTTTTCATAGGAACAATTGGCACCGTTCTCAAACTCTAGCAATCCAAACTTAGCAGCATCGATTGCAATCCTTTCCTAAATCAGCATTTTTAATGTTTGACATTCTTAACTTAGAGTACTTTTTTTCATATACATGTAGACACGTTACCTAAAGGTTTGGTTGAGTCGTCCCAGCAGAATGGCTGATAGAGATCACAGAATCACAGATACTCCAGGCATGTGAAATGTAACCTTATCAGAGAACTGAGATCAGATTCTCTTTAAAGACTTGTTTTCTCCCCACTTACACCAACAGAAGGGGACCAATACCAAGTCCCTTGAAAGGCGTAGCACTTTTCTTAGTGAAAACTGCTGTAATGCCAGAGGCTTAGGCATATCATTTGCAGATTCTCTTTTTACTCCTAAGTATCTGAGAAATGCCTGTGCAATTTGTGAGCCTTGCCTTCAGCTCTTTTACAGCCTGAAGTTCACCTTTCTCCTCTCTTGAAGTCCTAAGAATAAAACTAAAAGAACTGCTAGGACTGAAAAGCACTTCACAGCCTGAAAAGGGTAAACTTTCCTCAACCACATGAATCCTGTACTTCCACCATCCGGATATAGTTTGGAAGAGAAGCAGGTATATCTAACCCCACCCTTTATTAGCTTTATTTAGTGTGATTGAATGCACAGATAAGTTAATTGTGCAAATAAATTATTTGCAGGTAGCTTTCCTCAAGCAGATTCAGAAACTCAGGCTGAAAAAGCCAAAAAGCCATTAGTGCAGTATTTATATCATTCTTAATCAATGACATTTGCTACAAACCCTGTAGTATCCAGATTGTTTAATGAAACACATAGCTGTGAAAGTTAGGAGCCCATTTTCAAATGTATTGTCTCCTCTTGCCCACGAAAACTTCCAGGAAAACAGCACTGCTTTGATTTATACATTTGCACACATCAACATGAAGCGGCAGTGTTTATTTTTGTGCCCAAAAAGATGAATAGGTAGAGATTCAGGAGGTAGTTATTTAGAAGATCTAAAATATCTTGATGTAATGCTAAGCAAATAATATATTTTGGCAGTAAAAGCATATTTGCGACTTTGTGAAAATCCTGAAAATAGTAACAGAAAGAATATTACTTTTTCTGATCTTTACTCCTACAGAGTCACTTAATTTTTCATGTAAAATATATTTGAATTCATTAAAGTCGAACTATTTTCTTCTTTTCTTACGGGGCCTCTAAGATGGATCCTCTGATCATTGCTAATACTATTTTTTTTCTAAACGAGAAAACAAATGACAAAGGAAATTAAGACAAATCTGAAATTCTGTGAAAATTCAATAGGAGTTATTATTTTCCCATTTCTTATCTTCATTGGATATCTTTTTCATCTGTTCACTAATCTAACTTTCTTTACATTTTGTTTTTACTTAAATAAACATTAAACATACTTGCCTACAGTAAGCTGTCTTGTTTTATTCTCTTTGCTCTCTTTTCCTGCACAATAAATCCATTAATTTTTCATATTTTATTTTCTGAGTTTCTCTTTCATTATTTGATTCTTAATGAATTCTCTCTTAAGCCTACAATATCGATGCTTATTTATTATGGATGTATTGTACAGGAACATTTTGGCTGAGATTTTGATTTTTCATCAGAAGACCTTTATGTTCACTTTATGTGGAAGAAATGACAAAAAATTTCATGGGAAATAGCCCATGCAAAATACGTATTGATAATCCAGGGGAAAGGGGCAAGATAGAGGAGAACGACGACGACACGACAACAGTAAGCTGGAAAAATCTCTTTGGGAAGATGAAAATGTGTTATAGAAGGCAATCTACATCCAAAAAGGCATTCTTAGGCTTCCTTTGTCCCATTGAATTGAAAGAAAAGTTACTTTATTTTGTAAACAAAATTTGTATACTATGTTTCATGGAGACAAAGTCAATCAGAAGCCACTCATTTTCTACTTATACTAATAACATGGAAGAAATGGCTACATCAGAGGGACCACAGTACTTCTTTAATTTATGTTCAGTTAAGAATGTAATTAGTAAGAATTACAAGTGGCAATAAACCTCCAGGCAATGATCTCTACCTCCTTAGGAAACATCAACTGGAGTGTTATTATTGAGATGCAGACGACTAAGTTGGAAAGTCTACAGCGCCCATTCAACATAGGGTCTACTTCAATCACCAGTCCTCTCTTCCATGCTTTTCTATCTGGGCCTGGGAAAGTATAAATGAAAATGCAAAGGAGTAATTCATGATTGGCCAGAAATCTTAAAGCAGATATGATATTTTGATCTACTGTTATTGCAAAAGAATAAATACAAGAAATAACAATAATTCCAGATTATATCTGGCAGAAAGAAAGTTTCTTAAATACCTGCTTAAATCTGCTGTGATTGATTCTAGTAACAATTCCAGCCTAGGCAATGTAAGTCTGATTTTTATGACTTTGGAAAATTTGCTTAACAATTTTAAGCTATTCTATTCTCCCAAATAATGGGAGATTGTAAGGATGGATTCTTTGGTCAGGAACACTGAAATGAGGCTGTATAACCAGTCTGTAGAAAGACTTACAGGCTACACTAGTTTTCAGAACAGGTAGGTAATATAAAAATATTTCAACAGTGTTTCATTGAATACCTTGATCAGGAAATAAATATAATGAGTAAATGAATAGAGAGTTAGAAAACGTTTGGAGAAGGTTAAAGTTTTAAACCAAAGACTCATCTGCTCTTGTATAGAGATATAAGATTTTACAGCACTTGGTAAATCAGAATTACACTACCCATTACACTGCCCTCCATCGTCCATATTTCCTGACTGTGGATATACCTTGAGGAGTTACTATATGTTTTCTGAAAAACAGGAAATTACAAACCCATGCTGTAAGAAACTGATGTAGTGAGTTTATTTATTTATTTTTGTCAGCATCAGCATTTTATGAGTATGTAGAGCTACTTGCCTGATTTCATAAAATAATATTTGGTATTGCAGAGAAGCTCTGTTAGGAACAAAAATTCTGTTTATTTCTTACCAGAAATTTGTAGATATCTTCCTTTAGAGAGACTGTTACTATAACTGCAAAGGATACATACTCCTCTGACTATCAATCTGAGTTCCAGGTGCAAGCAGACACAAAAAGCTTAGGAGACAACTCAGCTGGAAGCGCTCTTTGTAGCTCCAGCAAGAAATTCACCTTGGGCCACAGCCATGCCTTGCTCAGAACACAAACCAAGCTCTGTCACGTAGAGCACATCTGAACAGTTCACACCCCCCCTTAACCAGCCTGTCACTGAATTGTCTGTTTGCAATAAAATTCCAAAGGAGAAAAATTCCATGTGGTTTTGAGTTTGGGTACGAGAGCCTAGCTAAGCACCAGCTAATAATTAGTTTGGGCAATTTTGACAGTGAAGCGTGACAGAGCTACGCATCTTTGAATCCTCTTTATATCTAACACTATCTGTGTTCTCTATACTCACTCTGAGGAATCAGGATAAAAATTAGGTTATTTATTCAAAGTTGCCCTAAAGGAAAAATGTTTCCATTCCTTTGTCTCAGCAGTCTATATAACTTTTCCTTAATTTCTGAGAGTTAATAATAACCATTTCAATCTAGACATGAGAGAGAGAGCAGTAGACTCAGCAAGTAAATGCCTTCCTCTGTACCTGGATTTTCTCTTGCATATTTGGTTTTTCAGTTTCCTACAAATCCTATCAAAGCATACACTTACATTTAATTGTTATAAAGGCCAAGTTGGCCATTTGTGTGTACATGTCTGATTGTTCTGTCTCACAAGCTTGATTTTTCACACTTAATGTAGGTCTTACTTGTTTTCTCATGAAGGCAACTGGGAGGAGAGAAAGAATGTCCTAGCAATTAAAGAATCAGTTTGAAACTTGAGAGCTGAGTGTTAATTTTGGTCTAGCTGAAACTTTCCATGTAACTGGAAGTCACTTCAGGGCTTCTGTGCCACAATGGCAGGTTTGTCAGCCTGTTCTTACTCCCCGGTGACTCACAGGAGTAATTTTTAGCTGATGATTTCCAGCTGCCTTTGCAAACCCTTTGTGCCAACTGTGCTTTCAGTAAGAGCCTTCCTGTGCCAAACTTCTCATTCATACACACCCACTCTCATTTCAGATCTGTACAATCATAAAGTCAATGCAGTAACAAATTATCAGAATTAGTCTTCATTCATTGTAGGCACTAATAAAGATGTGCTCCTTTCAGGATCGGCTTTTTGTTAATGCCAGAGTATGGAATTTAACACTTGTGTAGGCTGAGGTTTCATACAATTTACATTCAGATGCTGCAAATGTTTCTTACCTCTCAGGCAAACATTATCAGAAATATACCATGTTTTTCCTTCAGACAAGGTCATCAATGAGAAATGAACAGAAATGCTGTCAGCTCCTGAATCAATGTAACAGTTTTGACTAGTTGTTTTATAACATGCTGATTTGCCACAAAACAAGACAGCTCCTTTGCCAAATAAGAGCGAGTGTAACAGTTGTTATCTTTCAACAACTCTTCATTTCTGATCAAAAGATATGGAGGTATTTTTTGAAAGCTGCTAATCCAAAAAAGCTTAGCTGTTAATGGTTCCCAGAATTCCTTCTATGTCTGCCATGTTCAGTACTTGCAATGATCAAAAGTAAGGGAAAGGTTTTTTTATCAAAAATAAAGGAACACGGTATTTTGACACTTTGATATAAACTTTGCTTTCTGCACTGATGAGAATTCAGAAATGGTTCATCTCCCTACAACAAATCAGTAAGTAGATTAAAGAATGCAAATCTTCAACAAAGTGAAACATGCACAGAGAGAGGGGACTCTGCATTCTCCTTCAGGTGGAGAAAGGGATCTCAATTGCAGTAAATTATGTATGGGCAGACAGTATGTAAGAATAATATTTAATGTTTACACTTAATGTGAAGAAAGTGATTCTTGCCTCAGGTAAGTAGTGCCTCTTGACAGAATAAATTTACTAGTCACAGACAGAGTTCATGTTTACCTTTTAGTTTCTGTTGAGGAGCAAGGTAGATTGAAATAATCGCTGAAGAATGACTACAAGCCAGCAGAAAAGAGGATTTCTCTTCAGCCATTTCAAAATGAGCAGAAGGTCTGTTTCTACTGTAGTCTGAAGCTTTTCTGTGTTACATAAGGCAAAGATAACTTTCTAGTAAGATTTTTCGTGTGCATCTATACAACCCTACCACAAATGCTACTCTATGCTCACGAGGTTACATTCATATGCAACATCACAGATATAAATCCATTTTTAAAAATTCTCACAAAACCATCAGAAATATCTGATAGAAAAGGCCTGCATTAAAACAAACAAACAAACAAACAAACAAACAAAACCTGTGACATTCTGGGCGTATGAGAAACCATTCTGACCTTTCTTTATGTATCGGTCTATCAGTGTGAATGGCAGCTCCATTTATAAGGAATCTCCAGTCAGATACTAACTGTATATTAACCTATGTAGTTTCTGTGGTAAGAGACCAATTAATTATCCGGTCACACTTCTGTAGTTAGTCTGACACCAGCAGATACTGGCTTCTGTTTAGTTTATTCACCTCCCTTCAGAGGAGGAAACAAGAGGCCCCTCACACTGTTACAATTACTGTCAGCAGTTTCTGATCACTGGAGGAGTTTTTCCACATTTGTTCTGATAAATCCAGAACATACAAAGATATTTTACTGATTAGTGTAGAATTTTTTCCAGGTCAGCAAGTGGAACCAGCAAAATGTTTACATCATATTTTTTATATCTAAATGGACTGCACATGTGGGCTGACCAGAGCTGTGCATGGAATCACAGCTATTTCACGCAATATTGAAAAACACTTATCTTATGCCTTCTTCTCTATATGTGAATCATCCTTCACTTGCTTTGTCATGGGAGCTCTTCTAATTAAACTCCTCATACCTGCTCTTAGGAATTGCTGTTGTGGATGTTTTGCTAGCATCCAGTAGAGCTACATTAGCAGTGATTGTGGGGCTCTATGTAATTTTGCCTCTAGTAGTTCTGCAGTATCATGTTCCCTCCTGCCTCTTGTCCCTCTGCTCTTTCCAATCCTATAATCGCATTCTCTTGATTTTCAGCCGTGCGTGCCTGGAACTCTCCCTCTGATCTTGTATGCAGGCACTCTCTCTCTGCCTTTGAATTTCTTACTGAAACATTTCTTCAGACAATTATTTCTACCCTTTATTTATAATCAGTGATCTCTCCTGAACTGTTGCTTCTTGTCTTGTCTTGTTTTTATCTCGTATCAGATTATAAAGTCTTTGAGGAAGGGAATATGTCTTTGTAAAATGCTTTATAAACTTACAGTGACAGCAAAAATAATTCACGGTATATTTCCACTCAGATCAAGGAATTACTTCTTACTTATTCTGGGCAGCACACACCCCTGTGGGCTGGTGAATTCAGGCTTACCAGGGCACTACACTATCCTGATAATTAAAATTTGCTATTGTGATCATCAAAAGTGGTGTCACTGTTCCTTGCATTACTGCAGCAAAGTTCCTGCTGACCTAAATATGCCTGTCAATCGCATTGATCCAGCTGATGCAGAGTATGCTGGTTTTGCTTCTGCTTTGATAGTGGTGGTGGGGGGAGGCAGACGAGAGGAAAGAGAAGCGGCTACTGCCTCTGCATGATTGTTAAATACACCTTTTCTTTCTTTCATTGTACTTGAAAAACTGTTTTGGCCCGAAGTTTAGAAAAGCAAGGCTAGCTTTAACCTTCCATCTCAATGGCAAGGGAGCTGCATGGAAGCAATGTGAACTTCCTCCAAAGGCCTCTTTTTCTTTGTGAAAACTCCAAAAGGCCAATTGTTCTTTGGGAATGAAAAGTTGAAGAGATACCTCGCTGTACAGTTTTAATGGCTGTATATACTACTTGTTTTATGCTATTTATCAGAAACGCAGAGCTCATGCCAAGATATTTCCGTGCTTTGCCAGAGCACATTTGTGTCAGAGTTTTGCTGCAATTTCAATAGGAGGTTAATAAATTATAATAAAACATTATATTGTACCTCTAAGTTGTCAGTGACTGAATGTTTAAATTGCAGCAACTTTTAAGTGATATTTCTCTTTGTGGAAAACAACAGAATTTTTCTCCCCAGTATTACAGTATGGTGTTTATAGTAAACCATAGGATACATTCAATACTATAATCTGCTACTAATGCATATTGTGATCACCATTCAACTTTTAATAGCTACAATATCTGCCAAGGAAACCTCTAACCCGTGTCATCTTTTTTACATCAGCAGAAAGCAAAGTCGAATTTTTTCATAAAATGAATATACCCATTCCTCCCTTGTCACCATTCTTAGTTCACTACTCAGAAATGGAGATGAGTCCCTAATTTAAGAAACTTTGCGTATACAAAGCACTTTATAAAGTATAATAGAGACAGAAATATGTTCCTAGACATATTTTGTCCCAGTAGAAACTCATATCAAGTATTTCATTGCAAACCTATTAGTAGTGATTTGCAATAGTCCAATTTAGAGGTCACTTAAGCATGAAAACAGTGTACAAGGAAGTGTATAATGAAACAATATCAGTAATAGCATATTTAAATGAACAGTATCAGTAATAGCATATTATAAATGTTTCATTAAGTCTGAATTGTTATACTGTAGTACTGCTGTGAAATAGCTACCACTTTCTATAACAAGATTTCTTTTATATACATATATATAAAAGAAATGTGTGTATTTGCACAGAAACCAAAGGAGCATAAAAGTCAAAATATTTTTATTAATCATGTGTTTTAGAACATCTGTATACTGGATGACTTGTTTTATATGTCCTTGTATAGTCAATAATCTTGAAATTAGATCCAATTAATATAAATTCAGTGTCTTTTTATGGAGGCAGTAAGAGGTTGAACATTTTGTACTCACATATTAAATTAAAACAATTAAAATACTTTTTTTTTTTATTGCCTTCAGAAAACTATTACCACAGCAACATAGATTTTCAATGTCCTGACCTGAAGTCATGAAAAAAAAAAAATCTGCAATAATGTTCCTATTAATCTTATTCTTGCTAAGCAAAAATGTCTAGTTTACTGGCACTATGCTTTTGGTATTGCTGAATAGCACCAAGCAAGAATCAATCCTTGGGGAAAAGTCAGGAATAGGACATGGTGAAGACACACTGATGTCTTTAATGTATACACTGTGGTAGAATATAAGCAAAGTATAGATAAGGAGCACTTCTTCCAAATTCCTTACATAGAGGCCTCTTTACTAATTTACGGCAGTTATAGCTTGGGTATTCTGTACTCTGTTCATTGTGTAATAACACAGCCTTAAAAAGAGACTACAAACCAACACAAAGCCTCCATAAAGTGATAGAAATTTTATTATTTCATTTAATAGAAGTACTTCTTACTGTGTTGTCAGTTTATCCTTTGCAGGCTCCCAGTTTCAGACCATCAGATCAATTTTGCTCTCAGTTTCCAGGACAGAGAAATCTCTTAAGTGTAAAAGCAGTTACAGCTCTTATTAAAATTCCAACTTACATAGAAGGAGAAAAAAGATTTTTAACATGCTGTGTGAGTTTACTAATGAAGGTCTTTAAAAGAACGTGTTGAGTATGCATTGCTTGTTGACAAAATTCATACCTAATCTAATCCAATTTAAATACAAGACTAGCTTGACAGTGCTGTTACATTACTGCAGAAAAGAAGCCAAATTCTAGTTAGGATAAGTCTAATGGACCTTTTTATGATAAAATAATTACTCTCCATTTGGGGTACATTTACCAGGCTTATCAAATAATTATTGAGGACACTGTGTTTTATGTATTGTAGTCCTCAGGAGCAAAAGTATGTAACAGCACTGCCAACTGAAGACTACCATGGGGATCTACACAAACAAATGGGTGCCTTTCTCTTCCAAGGGTTAAAGGAAATAACAACAGTGACAGGCTGGAAGGGGATGGATATATTTGTAAACTGTGACAATGGAAGTTAATATTATAGCAAGAACAAATCAAGTATTTGAGCAGTAACTGGCAAATTCACATTCCAACAATACTGCAGATGAGTATAGTGTCATAAAATAATACCCAGTAACAAATTTGCAGGCTAGGAGTTCTTTTGTTTCACTTACTTGTACGAGATGAGAAAGTAATATTTATTGCTTGCCTTGAATTGCTTCTATGCATCTCCAGTATGAAATTTCCAGATCCACTTCTCAGAGTAATTGACTGTTTAAATAGGCATAGCAGAGATAGGAGAAGGCATGACAGTAATATGTGTATTTTAGAGTTGGATAAATGAAACCAACATTTTAAAGAAAGCTGGCACAAGATAACTGCCACAGATGGTAGCTAAACTATATATTTTATCAAGGTTTATTTTTTGCATCCAGAAATTTTGTTTGGGTGAAGTTTGAAGACTGTGGACAGTTTCCTAAAATTTCAGAGCACCTGACAGAGCTCCAGAAATACCAGACATGTTTCCACTGACTCTGTACAGCACAGCTCTACAGCACTTACATAGCAAGATCGAATCTTCAGAAAGCAAGCACCGTATTTTTGTATACATGCTGCACAGATGGCTGCATGTTTCCACTAACTCTGATGGATTCAGAATTCATCAGATGGAGTGCGCATGCACAGGCCTTCTGTGCAGTACAGCAGCAGTACAGCTGACTCTTTCCAGGAACATTGGACTCAGAATGAGTACATGTGTGTAGCACAAGGGTATAATTCTGTTATGAAAATCCTCAAAAAAAGATGCTTTGAGTATTTCAGTGAGGTAATGGCTTTTAGAGACAGAGAATTGAAGTTCAAGTCTTAGACACCACACAAGCATATTATTTCTAACATGAGTCCTCAGGTCAGCATGGTTGCAAACTTTTTCTCCCCTATAGCAGACCTTTTCCTCACAGAGCCTTCTGCTCTGCTGCCATTTACTTAAAATTCATATTTGTTTCTTTTTTTTCTTTGCCACCTGCCATTTTTGTTTGATCTGGTCCTCATGAATGATGTGTGGGTGTCATTTTAAGTCAGACCTCAACAAAGCCTCCTCCTTTTGTCTG
The DNA here is from genome assembly GCA_016647715.1 of Pavo muticus. Classification (NCBI taxonomy): domain Eukaryota; kingdom Metazoa; phylum Chordata; class Aves; order Galliformes; family Phasianidae; genus Pavo; species Pavo muticus. Next base: position 820,444 of record JACDJE010000035.1, on the reverse strand, counting down.
AGACTTCACACTATTGCTCCAGGCCTCCACCTCAAAATACTCAAGCAGACTAAATAGTAATGAGGCAACACATGCTAGATATGTATGTCCTGCCACTAACGATAGTGGGTTACTATTATACAGAGGGTATTCTTTCTGATGCCCTTGATACGTATATGGTAGGAGTCATTTTCACTGCCGGCTTATCTTTACAGTGTCAGACTTTCAGCTTTAATAGGCTCATTAATCATCTGTGTCACTCACTTTCCATTCCTTCCCTGAAGCTGCTCAGCAAAAGTTCTGCTGCTGTATTTTGCCAATACCTTGGTGTTTTGACAAGGGAATGTAAATTCCACTATCTAGTGGCTGCTGAACAGAGAAAGGTTTAATTGGGGTCAATAAGCATCTCAGACTTTGGATGCTTATGAAAAGAAATAATGTGTTTGTCTCAAAGATGGACTCAAGGGAAAGCAGGTTTTGTTTATCATCTACATTTCCCCAGACATGCAGTGCTGGATCAGCCCCAGTCTTGGCCTGTCTACTTGGGATATTTCACCCTAAGCACCTTTCATTTCCTTTTGAGTTAGCTGCTAGTACTATTTCATCCCACTTTGACTAGACTCATATATGGTAGGGTCTGACTCTCTCAAGATTGATGTTCTTAGATTTCTACCTTTAATTTTCATTCCTGTCTTCACATTTTATCTAATAAAAATAAATTTACTGGTTCTCAGTTTTCCCTTCACATTTGTGATAAATCATGTCTGATGTATTACTTAATCCTAAGTCTAGCATTAGTCACTTTAAGGCAGACAGACATACTAATAGTCTTATATTACAGCAGAAATCAAATCAGCAATGTTAGCATTTCCAAGGTACCTTAATAAACATTTTTAGGAGATTCTGAAAATACCAATACTTTTATGCCTTTGTAGAACTATTTCTATCTCATTTGTCTTACACCGCTGGGATAGAAAACAAAAGTTACACTGTATGAGAGTTTTGGTTAATACCCTGTTCCACTCATATTTTTAAAATCTATTTTAAACATCTGATAATTAAAGATACTGGAGGAGGCTTCATCATAGGAAGAGCTACCTTTGGATCTTAACAGTCATCCTCACAATTCCCCCCTCCAGCCATTCTTTGTAATTTTTAAGGACTATGCTTAAAAAAGTATAGTGCGTTGAAAAATACCACACTGAAAACCACTGATTGATTTTGCAACATCATGTCTCTTGACTCACTACTCACATATTGCAAGATCAGACAGAAGACTGAAGGCCCTTCAAGTCATACCTTGCAGTATCCAGAACGTAGTCCCTGGAATGGATCAGAGAATAAAACTTTTCAACTCACAGACACAGGATGACAGGAAACAGGATACTAACTATGACAGCCCGAACAAACTTTAGATACCTGGAAAAACCTACAGGACAACCCCGAGCACAGGGGTGTTTGTAAAAAGCTTTGGAGATTTTCTTAAATCTATCTAGAACCCAGAGCCCACAAATTGCTGCTGAACAGAGGTACCTGTGTCTTTCCCTCAATTCCCTTTATTTCTTCTCCTTCCCCAATGAACTGAGAGCAGGAGTGGCTTTTACTTACTTTTGCTTAATTGCAAAAGCACTAAGATAAACACATGGCTTAACTGAGAGAGGTTGCTCCAGTTCTTGCTCTAGAGCGCCCAGCTACCGACTCAGGTTCTTCGTGGCAGCAGGATCCCATCAAAACTATGCATGCAAAATAATTCAAAATTCAGCAGCTTAACCATACAGAAGAGAAATATTTGGCTATGTATCCTGGCTTTTAGGGTATTTCTTTAGAAATGCAGAAATTCCCATTAGGTTCCTAGCTAAGGCTAGAATTCATTTCAGCAAGTGAAGAGAACTGGAGTAGCTGCAATCCATCTCAGTAGTTACTTGATTCTTGTACTAAACAAAGATCTCACAAGTTCTGGGTTTCAGCCCTAATTGCAGTAAAATCCGCAGAAAAGAAGAAACAGGCTAAGCTGATTGATTCGTTCTAACTCAATACTGACTTATTAAGCTTTGGAAAACAATATCAATGCACTCTACTTGGTCTTAAGGGCTGAATTCCTTGCTACATGAACTCATTCATCTTGCACAGGACTTTTAATTCATGGCTTATAAAGATCCCATTTGGTTCTGTCAAAAACATCCTTAACTCACCGCATTTTAAGTGGGTTTGAAGTTTCTGCTGAATTTTTGAATCTTTAAGAAATGTCTCTCTGTCTATGCATGGATTCAAGTAACGACATTAATAGCAGTGTAATACAGAAGTGTCAAACACTTCTAAGCAGTGAATGGTTCATTTCAGCTATAAACATACGTTGTCAAAGGTGATTAACTGTCTTACTGTGATAAATTAGGCAGCTTTTCCTGTATTCTGGGAGCTAACAACATTTTTCAGAATCTATGCTGGACAGTGAAGTCTTCATAGGAAGATTAGAGAACTACTGAAGGAACAAGATGTTTCAAAGTCTTTTCATTCTTCCATTCAGGGCTTCCTACTTCATTTTGAAGTGCTTCACCACCTTCAGGTGGAATATCAGTGGGCTGCTGTTTCTTAATGTTCTTAAATTTCAGATACTAAAAAATTCCTTTCCTCTCTATCTTTCTTTCTGTGTTTGCTGACAAGTTTAAGAGCTATCACTTTTCCCAGAAGCTGAAAGATTAGAGACTTCATTCAGTGCCTAGGAGTCAGCTCACTGTGGATAAGGGTTTGCTGAGGCAACACATGACAAAAGCGACACAGAGATCAACAAGACCACTGAACACACATGATAAATCTAAAATAGGTCTGTTAAAGAAAACAGAGTACCTACATAAGCCACCATATTGATGTCCTTGTCAGGACAAACAAACAAGATGCTGGTGTCAGGATAAGTTTCTAGTAAATTAATCAATCCCTAGAGTAGCTACTGCTATACCCTCCTCGTTTTAATTTATTTATTTTTAATTTTGTTATCATTTTAGTTTAAAATGAAACCTTTAATCAGGTTTAGTGACAAACCTAGCTTCTTCCTATTCTGAAATGACAACTATTTCTGTTAAAGGCAAGTTACAAAAAAATTGCTTTCTTGCAACTGCCCATTTCTGCTATGTTCCCCCCCTGAAAAAAAGAGCAACAGTGCTAAGCAGATAGTCTTTGAGAATATCTGGAGCCATGTGTCTGTCATGAGAGGAAATAAAACTTTAAAATGAAGAGCTGCAATTGGATTATGCACTCTTCTCATTACCCAGATTCAAATGCCTGATGAGCACTATATGTGCAATGAAAGGAATGGCAATGCTGCATATAAAGTAGCAACTCAAAGCGTCTGTGATTCAGACAGTGCTAGACTGTGCCTGTAGGCACCGCCGCGAGCAAGGGGTGCTCAGAGAGCTGTCCTGCTCTGTGGGAAGCCTGGGGAGAGCTTCTGTCTCCGAGCCTCGTCCTTGTAGGCCTGCACTGCTCCTCTCCTGCTCCAGGGAAGGAAATAAATTATTGCAGCTGACATTCCTCTTCATGCCTGGCCAGCTATTCTGATCATTAGCAAGCAGTGGTGTGGAGCCAATTCTATGCCCATTCCCTGCCAATTTCTTCACCGGGGAAGTATCTGGAAAGCAGGATCTGAATGTTTCACTGCTGCTGGATCCAAGATTGGGCAGGCATAAGCTAGTGGAGGAGAAACTCCGCTTGACTGAGTAAAGGAATAATATCTAGAGTAGCTGATTGTAGAGAGCACGTCATTGCCATCTGAATTGCCATTTGTATCTCGATAGTTGCATATCTCAGTGAAGTGACAATAACATGATAGGGCTGTTGCCTAGGATGACTAGGAGAATATTATAATTTATCTACTGAGATGATCATCTTGGTATCAGTGTGAGTAATCCAAACATCTGAGGAGGATTTTATTCAATCTTCCTTCCCTTAGAGTGCAGCTGGGAATGCGATTCTGGCTGTACTTGACTGAGAGATATTACAACATGCTTGTCACCAGGAAGATTCTTCATGAGCATTTACTAGGACTGAAAAGGACTCCTAAGAAAAGAACAGATTCTGTTCTTACTTTAGGAGCAATTTATTTGTAAAGGCAACAAAGCTGTTGCTGCAAAAGTCAACTTTTTACTATTAAAAACAAAATACAGAAAAACACCTAAGCAAAAATAAACAGATGAGGAATATAACTCCTTGATCTACTTCATTAGTAGAATGTAGAGAAATACAACATGCCAAAAAGTAAGTTTTCTTCCTGCTATGGTAGCGTGTAGCTTTTAGCTCTATTTTTATTTTGCTGAATACAGTGACACATACAGACACAGTCATTTCCCTTCCTTTGCTCTGCAGGTAAGTGCTGAATTTTCAGGTGTGTTTTGCTCTGAAACTAAAAGCAGTACACACAGACTTACAACTTCGCTAGTGGCTCAGCTATGATGGACACTGAACTCCATATGCAGAAGTGCACAGAGTGCTCCTTGTACAGCACAGTTTAAAAATTCACTGCAGTCAACAGAAGTCTTCACTTTCCTATTAGAAAACGCCAGGTAAGAGATAAATCATGTGGATGTAGAGAAAAATATGCCATAATCATTAGGATATAAAAGGTACTTAAACATTAACTGACTCTCACAGAGATCTGAGACTCTTGCACCAATATATGAAAAAATGTCATCTAATTATGGAAAAAATGCTTCTCCTTCAAAAACATCAAGGAAGTGACATCAGGAGCAGGAAATTCCTGTTTTATTTCTTGATATGCACAGAAGTCCCCCATTGTTAGATAATACGAGAATTTGGGGTGTAAATGCTACCTTGTATTGACACATTGCTAACACTGAAGGCTATACTCCCCGCTTACATGTTACTAATTGCTATTGGTCCCCCTCTCAATAAATAGTAGATTTGTGTTCTCTACCTCATTATCTCTAATCTTTGCAGGGGAGGAACTGCTAGGCTGTTTCTGGTATTCCTTAGAGTATAGAGTGTTCCACTGAGTAACATGGAAATCAGCTGAAATTGAGCTCTCTTTATGAAACACTGCAATTCTGCTCTGCTCTGTTCACTATTTTCTTATATTTCAGTAAAAAAAAAAAAAAACCTGCCAGCCTTAAAATACATATTTGTTCTTTGTCTGTAAAGTGATGTGATGAGATCTTTTATATTCTCGATACGCAGATCAATATACAAATAATGTCCTCACTGGTTTTGGCTCTTTTTCAAAGCCAAGATAAACACCCTAAAACTTTGTTACCAACTGTCTACAATAATATACAAAAATAATATGTAGAAATTATAAGCTATACTGAGAATTTGACTAACAAGTGAACTTATTTAATAAGACTACATCTCTGACAGCATTCATTTCTTGCATACAGACGCACACAGTACTTCTTTGCTTTAACTCTTTTCCTCAAAGGCTATTATCAGCTCATTGAATCACATCTCAGACAAATCTTTCTGCCATGTGCAGATGTTACTGCAGTCAGTGGTACTGAACCTGCCTTGAATTTTTGGACCAATTAGGTATTTGATAAGTTAGTAATGAAAAACCTGCTCTGGATTCCATCCTAGCATCAGGCATGAAGGTGTTTTCAGGGAGAAGCTCCTACATAGGAAAAAAGAAGAAATACTTCTGTACCTGTTAGAATCCTGACTTACTTACAAAGTGCCATGAGTGAATAAACTTTCAAAACTTGCAGACTTTTACATAGAAGAATACATATGTGCAAGAAGTATTCTGTTGATGAGGCCCAAGAGACTTACCTCTATTGGTAAGCATTCCCTTTTTAAACAGGTGTACAGAGCAGCCACATTGGAAAAAGAAGAAGAAAAAAAGCGAGAGAACAGTCTTCTATAGAACCAAAGAAGATGTTGAAATCATTCCAAACAAGGAAGGGGCAGCCCCATCTAGCAGACTAAGCAAGTGATGCTATAGATTCACAAGCAAGTAACTAAGCCACCCACGCTGCCTGCATAGTCTGCCAACAAGACAGATGGTGCTGCCTGTGAAATATCTTCAGATGTTCCTGATAGTTTACAGCATACATTTTATGGTAGAAATAAATGGAAAAAGTAGTCTTTTATTCCTTACATTTTATTGGCTACAAATGTTAGGTTATGTCCTTTTAAATCAGCCTACAGAAATATCTGCACTTAATTAAACTCTTTAAATAATTGGTAGATTTTAACTTGCCTGTGGAGATTTTATCTCCATGCTTGCAATTTAATCTCAAAGGCTCAATCCACATTTAGTTTAGTTAATGGTTTTTATAGGCAAATGCCCAATTAGGAACTCTCCATACCATTTGGGCCTCCCCAGGCTCAAAATACCTGTGCTAAATAAACATACTTAAAAAAAGTGGGGACTGGCCTGTTTTAATGATGTCTATCTACATCTGAAAAATGTCTGTCTCTAAAAGGTGATATTCTGCTGATTATATTACACACCTTACTGGGATAGCTACCTGTGCTGGCAGCCACTGTTTGAGATAATAGTAAATAGTGTTATCTGCACATTACTTTGAACTTGGACAATCTGAAATATCATCTCAACAAGTAACCAAGATCCTCTATTTCAAGTTACTCATGCTGTGCACTTCTCCTTAAATAAATTTGGTTTAAATACCAGGTCGTTAGCATTCATACCATTAACTTTTATGAACACAGGTGAAAATTATTGACTTTTTAAATATTTTCTGTTGTTTCCCACGAAGAAAAGATACTACTTAATACACTGTACAAAAGATTTTATACAGACAGCCTCTCTGCTTTGGTTACTCTTTCATGGAAGACAATCAGTTGAAACTTTATGAAATCCCACAACACAACAGAAGTGGAATACCACTTACCTGCTTCCAGCCTCACAATCTTGATGCAGGTAACCTTCACACTTTGTCTCTTGGAGAGGCAGCCATTGAACTACCAGGATTCAGAGTGTGACCACTGCCAGTAACAACAGGTCATACATAAGTGTCAGCTGGTGAATTTATCCAATGAGAGATGTAGCGTGCCCCAGAGCTCCATGCTGAATTGCTGAGACCTGAGGACTCTTTTACTAGCACACAGAAGGGGCTATGCTGTGGCTCTCCAGTTTTGGTAGATAATGTAAAAGTAATGGTTGGGTCTATTGATGACCTCATGTGGGTCCAAAAATGCTTTTTGCACTTTTCACTCACATTTTTTTAATCTCCATCCCTGTTTCTGTCAGTACTGAATTCCAGTTATTAGTGGCATTCAGCAGAGAAAAAAGGGCATAGGGCTCACAAGTTACCTTCATCCTAGCATTATCATTATGTATGAATCACATTGTTTTAGGAATCCATACATATTCATCACAGTCCCACTCATTTTCCACCAGAGATGTTGCATTTGTAGGTAGCTACAATTTCAGCCTGTATTTAGTAATGTTTTCAATCTCATAATCACTTATGAACAGACTGCAGACTTCATGTCAATAGGCTTGCATGAAATATCTCCATAGAGAGCAAAATACTGTTCTGTAACTTCTGGGCTTTTTTGCTGCTACTACTTTTTAGATAGATTCAAGATCTCCTATATCCCCCAAAATGAATAGTTAGAGGCATATTTAACAGCTGAAAACTGAAGCTTCAAGGATCAGCTTAGCTTTTAAGCCATTCAAAGAGCATAGTTTTCTTTGACTACTATTTCGGGGAAAAAACAAACAAACAAAAAAAAACCAACAGTACTTTGGTGTTTTTTTGGTGTTTTTTTGGTGTTTTTTTTTAATATGTAATTTGAAAACTCATAGCCCCATGCTTATTATTGTTCTACTCCCTACATTTATAGGCAGATTACCACGAAAGCTCTGTGGCACAATCTGCTTTAGTGTTTTCATCCCCAAAGAGCCTGCTGAATTCCCCACTCTCGGAATCTCCAGTGCCCAGCTGCCACAGGTCACATCATCCAGCACAAGGGTGTCAGAGCCTTCCTCCTCAGACACTCATTAGTTCCACTTCTTCTGAGCAAAGTGTTCAAAAATGAGAGTAAAACAAACAAATAAACAAAAGAATTTAAAATACTTTTTTTTTTTTTAAAAAAAGGACTGGTCCCAAGGCCTATTTTTCTATTTAATGGTTATTTAGCCCATCTCCCCAGAGCTCAGCCATCTGATGGGAGACACGTGTAACCATCCAGCTGTTTCCAGTCCCTAGCTACCATGGAGATTTTTTTCTTTGTCCTCCTTTTCAGCAGGCAGCTGAGCTAAGCTCTCACTAGACTTGATGCCTGTAGCAAGACAGGGTTAATTGGCCCTTGTTAATCTGCTCTGAGCCAATATGGCATTTGTAGGACCCCATCTCAGTATGCCTTTATCCGTCTCACCAGCAAAATGCCTGTGCAAGTTTCACCTTTTTAATGAAAGCCTTGATTCAAATCTCTTCACAGTGCTTACACCTTCCTGTCACAATCAGCCAGCCATAAAAGTGCTAATCAGATGTTACAAATAAGACTCATTAGAATATTGGATGCAGGTTGTGTCTACTTCAAAGGAGGGAAAATTGCTGGAGATTCAAGATTCATATTATATCCCTGCTTAATAATTCATCTTCACGAAAGACAAGTATTAGGAAGCACTTACTCAGCTAGGACATAAATCCACTGTCCTTAGCATTTGTGGGCATCCACTGTGCTATTTCACTTTTCATGAGAGAAAGTATTCAAACTGCAAGGCAAATTTAGACACGTTTCAACTTGCTTTCATCCCCTCTCCCATTGCAATTCAGTTAGCTATGTTATCTTTGTATATCTTTTCTTCTAAATAGCCTATGGAACCATATTCACCGGCCTGTGTCTGATCCTACTTTGTCAAGTATTTCAGTTTAAACTAGCCTTGAATAATCCTTTATTCTCTAGGTGCAATGATTAGGATTGTGTATAAGCCCTGCCAAACAGTCTAATAAAAAAGGAGAGTCCCTTTCTCCCTGTGCAAGGTCACATATGCACATGCAGGGACTGACACAATTTGCCTCTGTGAATTGCTCAATATGTTAACTACTGAAACATTTCAGCTAATTAATTCTGACATAATAGCTAGGAAAAAATCAAGTATTCCTTATTCCAGAAGAGTGGCTTTATGGAGCTGTAGATGTTGGCAAATCAAAATAATGTTATAACTTTAAATGTTACTGGAAAGTGTAAATTGACAGCCTGCAGTTGAAAATCCTCACTTCATCTACAGAAAGAGATAAGAACAGAGCTCCTCTTATTTGACATACACAGGAACAAATACAAAAGGACACTTAGTCATTTTTCAAGGTAGGAGCAATTCAACTGCATTCTGCTTACATTTATTATCCATCTAAACATTGCCAAGCTTTCTCAGAACAGCATTTTCTTTTGCTGTCTATTGCCATGTCCATTAAGTCATTTCCTCATTTACATTGTCCCTCCCATTTGTGAATCTTTCTCATACGTCCTTACAAAAATTACTGGCTAATCACTGCCTATATGTCTGTATTGATTTCAGGAACTGACAGAGTAAAAGCCAAACAGCCTCAGGAACACGGCATTTCCTCGAGGCTCTGATTCTCCAGACCACCTTTTCTGAGCTGTTTTGTGCTAAGACAGTCTTGATGAAACCCCAGTGTTACCCCTGATTTATTAGGAGATACGACTAATATCACCTCTTCTCCTAGAATGCAAGTTTCAGGGAGGTGCTTTGGTAGTAATCATTCTGGTGTCACAGCAGTTTACCTGAAATCAAAACAGTATATTCAGAAAGAGGAAGTTGGCTATTAAATGTAAACTGTAACAAGGACAGCATTGTCAAGTCTACTGTGCCTTCATTAGGTCACTGAAGTAAGCAGCACACAGAATGGAAAGCGAGCCTTCTCCTCACAGCAGTAAAAAGTACTTGAAAACTTGCAAAGAGAACCATGTTTTTTAAGCTTTTAAGAAGTAAAAAATATTCCACGCATTCTATTAGGCAAAATTCCTCTTCCATTAAGAATCTTGGTTAATTTTCACATAAAACAGCTCCAAATATTTAAAAGTAGGGATAGAATATCTGTTTCAGCAGATACATACTTTTAGTAGATTAATTCAATCTGTCTCAGAGATATAACTTTTATCTTGCCAAAGCCTTGTAATCCATTGTGATGAAAAAGTTTTACCTTTCAATTTTAGTCACAGAATACTGTAACTGTGTTTTGCAGTAATTTTGAAAAGTAATGTCTTTTTTTCTTCTCTTCAGGCCTTTGGTAATAGAAGTAACAAAGATTCCTATTTGGAATTTATTTTATAATATTTTGTAATTATGCAAATGAAGTTGTACATTAGCATTAATCATACTAAATGAAGCTATCTGTTTCGGTTTGAAAAACTGAATAATTATTCATTAACAATGACTGGTGAACGAGCTTAAATCAAATAAGCTTGCATTTTAAAGAAGCAGCTTGCAAGAAATATTCTTTGGGAGAGTTGATTTTATTTATTTTGAAAAAGTGTGCTAGGCACAAATATTTAAGACCAGATATTGTTTGTGAGAAATATAATACTTATGTCTTTCAAATGCATTCATATTTATAAACTCAGTATCTGGGAAGAGGAATGAAGAGGAACCTAAAGTGTAAATTTCACTTATTTTCTTTATATTTCAGAAAAGAAGATGAATTAACATCTGTCTCTTTTACTAGAAAATAAGCTATTTTAAATTAATTCAACAAGAAGGAAATTTCTAAACAAATGTCCTGAAAAGTGGATGTGTTACAAAATGAGATAGCTTTCTGCTGCTGGAGCTCTAAGTGCATTGCAGTCTCAGAGCTCCACTCTTGCAGAGTACAGCTCATCAGGTCACTCTGATCTGAGGCACTAGCTGTGCTAGCTTTGGTTTGTATGTCTTTCTCAAAATGAACTCTGTCGCTCAGTTCACATGGTTCAGCAGCAAATTGATCTCTCTAAGTTCATACAAACCCAAACTCCTAGAAGAATTTCCTCCTTTCCTTAGACCCTGTGCCTTCTTCATTAACTTTGATATAGGCTCCCTGCCTCACTTCTGCTGTTTCTTGTGCTCATCTTTTTACAGGGTAGTCAGCAGCTTCACCCTTTTAGCAGGCTTATCTGAGCTCACACTGTAAAAGCTGTTCTCATCCCCAGCTAGGAAGACTCGCTCTGCATCAAAGGTGAGGCATGATGCAGCCCACTTCCAGTGGCCAGTCAGGCACAGGCAGCTGGCAACTGGTACTGTTAGTTGTGATGTTGACTTCGCCTATGCTAGACAGACTATCTCTACAGTCCACTCCTTCCTGCCAACACATACTTTGTGTCAGCAAATAAGGTTGTTTTTTCTTTTTTTCTTTCTTTTTTTTTTTTTTCTGGCAATACAACTTCTAATTACTATTATTACTATTTTGTTCCCTGAACAAAATAAGTTGCACCATTGCTGAGACGAGGCTTCTTTGCATTTCAGAGATATTTTACCTTAGGGTAGGAATTCTCTGCCCTGCTAGAACATGTTAGTTACTTTGGCTATCTAACCTTTCCAGGTGTGGCAGAAGGATTTTCTTCGTAATTCATACCAAAAGAGAAGACTCTCCGAAATGTGGCTCACCACATTCAAAAGATGTGCCAGTGCCGGGCTGCTTGAAGTCCCCTCTGGAATGCTCTTCCCCAGACGGAAGGCACAGTTGTCAAACTCTGGTTTGACAGTTAATGTTAGCTCAGGCCATTTGTATCCAATTATTTTTCAGGTACTGCGCAAGGCCTAACACAGCCATGTTCACACACTTCTGAGTCTACCATCCTCTGAATAAACTTCAGGTAGGCTGCTTCACGTGCTTCTCAGCACGGTAGCCAGCAGAAATCAAATATGAGCCATGTTTAGATCTAAATCAAAAATACCCTCTGCGATTCAAGCTTACTTCTTTGACTTCACATTGCAATGGAGCACAGGAGATGGGCTTAAAATGCTATGAATAGGAAAGCAGCAAGTGGAATAGCCTTTGTGCCGAACATAGGAGCTAGCTCTTCTGTGATATTTTGTTCCACTGTCATTTTCCAGGCTCAGTTAGAGCCACTGGAGTAAACTTTTAAACCCCATTATTTTTTTATCTGTATTACAAATTGAGTCAGGGCCAAATTTTTCCGCACGCTGTACAAGCACCTAACAAAAAGTATCACTAAACAGCCATGCCTTGATGAGCCTGGGGATCCTGCAAGGAGAGGTAAGCAAGGTGAATGTCACTGGGGATGAGAAACACGAGACAGATAAAAGCTTGGAGGAAAAAGGAAGCAACAGAGCAGAAAAATGATCAGAGTCCTAGGTAACAAACATCCTGCGAACTCCGAGTTTTTGTTCTAATCATCTGGCTTGTGGCTGTCTCGGGTTGTTTTTTTTCTCTTTTCTCCCTCTGCCCACATTAACCTTTCCTTGTGGACACAAGTCTTTTGCTGTTACATTTTTACGTGGATTACTCAGGTTTTGGGGGGACTTTTGACACAACCTTGGTTTTCTGTTTGTAGGTTTTTGGGACACCGCAAAATTTATTGACACTGAATGGCTCAGGACAACCCAAGACCTGATTTTGAGAGTGACTTCTACTATTAGAAATAAATGCCGTTAAATAACAAATTCAATCGCCTCCTTCAAGTTGTTTGACTTCCCAAGTCTAATGTTTCTTTCTCGCTTTCTTAAAACTTTCTTGCTAATATTATGAAATGTATTATGGAAGGTTGCTCACTGCAGAAACAGATTTAATAAAGATCTTTCCACAGATTCAATCACGACTGCTTTAAAACTATGCAAGTAAAAATTAAGAGCTATAATTCAGACCTCTGTCTAAATACGTAAGGGAGTTTTATTAAGAAAGTTTCTTGATTTAAAGCTGACATAGAACGCAGCTTTCTGTTTCACTGCATGATTTGCAGAAGTAATAGAATTTTGGGGTAGTGAAGTTAGTACGAGGACTACAAAAACATTTTCAGTGGTAAGGAAAGGGTTTTACTTCTGGTATTTTGTGAAAAAAAATGGGATCAATAAAAGCCTTTACAATGCATTACTGTGAGGAAAAAATAATTTGTAAAGAAGTTATTGTGAGCTTTAGACTAATGGTCATAACTGTAAATGATATTGAAAAACAGATAAAATTAAATAAAGACTTGCAAAGTATAAATTTGCTGCTGGCAATCTAAAAAGGATTTTCTTGTTACTCACCCATGGGATTTGGGGTTCTATCAAGGAAGCTTTCCTACTTGTCATACATCATTTCAAAGAGACATATATAGCCTGGAAACTGCTTTAAGGCAGCTGCAAGCAAGTGTCACTTTGAGTTAAATGCATTATTAAACTGTTGGGAAATTTCACATCATGGGTCATTTATCTATGCTAAATGGGTCAAAAGCCTCTACACATGCCTGGATAAATGAGAGAAGAGCAAAATTCTCCCCTGGGATGTAATTCGTTGACAACCTCTTAGAATTCATGTTGTTATTTTTAGTAGATATGAGGAAAAATGTTGCTAAGTATACCAATTCATAAAACCAGGTGCCAAATACCCACTAGAAAAGGTTACCAAATATTTCTGAATGTTGATACTGCTTCATGCAAGGTGTCAGTGAAGTATAATATGCTTTGGTTCTCTGTCTTTAGTGGTTAATTAGCTGGTCCCACAAGATCCACACAGAATAATGCATATGTTACTAGTTCAGCTGCTCTGGGAAGAAATAATGCGTGCACTTTGAACAAAGCATACAGATAATGAAAACAGAGCAATATAAAGTTTCCAAAACTTTTGCATATTGTTACCGTGTGATTCAGTTTATTTGTAGAACAAAGTCTTTGTAAATCCCTACTGCCCCTGGCATGTTGCTGGGCCTTCCCAGATACCACAGCATGCATCACCAAACATGGTAGAAGCTGACCTGGTGGCCAGTTTTAGGAAATTAGCAGCAATGTGAAGCAACACAGTGAAGTGAGCTAGAAACAGTTCTTCACAGTGCATTGGTATCCTTTCATGTTGAAAGACAAAGTTTTCCATCTCCTTGCACATTCATCCATTGATCAGACCAGTCAGAAAAACAGTTGAGCAAACAACTGCAAAGGAAGGAGCATCGTTTTGAATTAGATAAAAATTACTTTCTTATTAGCTGATAGATGAAAAAAGCATTGGGAATTGGTATTAGTGAATATCTCTAGCCAACCGAGCTTGTGTGAGGACTCAGCTTATGTTTTTACATGAAGCACTCAAAAGCAGATGAGCTGTGCAGTCTGATGGTCAGGCAAGGACTAGTTACAGAATCACAGAATCACAGAATCATAGGGGTTGGAAGGGACCTCCAGAGATCATTGAGTCCAACCCCCCTCCCAAAGCAGGTTCCCTACACCTGGTCGCACAGGTGGGCGTCCAGGTGGGTCTTGAATATCTCCAGAGAAGGAGACTCCACAACCTCCCTGGGCAGCCTGTTCCAGTGCTCCATCAGCCTCACCGTAAAGAAGTTCTTGCGCACATTGGTGCGGAACTTCCTATGCTCCAGTTTCTGGCCGTTTCCCCTTGTCCTGTCTCCACACACTGCTGAAAAGAGTCTGGCCTTGCCACTTTGCCCCCCACACCTTAGATATTTATAGACCTGGATCAGGTCCCCTCTCAGTCTTCTTTTCTCAAGGCTAAACAGACCCAGTTCACTCAGCCTTTCTTCATAGGGGAGATGCTCCAGGCCCTTCACCAACTTTGTGACCCTCCGCTGGACTCTTTCCAAGAGATCCCTGTCTTTTTTGTACTGGGGAGCCCAGAACTGGACACAGTACTCCAGACGAGGCCTTACCAGGGCAGAGTAGAGGAGGAGAATCATCTCCCTCGACCTGCTGGCCACGCTCTTTTTAATGCAGCCCAGAATGCCATTGGCCTTTTTGGCCACAAGGGCACACTGCTGGCTCATGGCCAACCTGTCGTCCACCAGGACACCCAGGTCCCTCTCTGCAGAGCTCCTCTCCAGCAGGTCATCCCCCAACCTGTACCAGTGCATGCAATTATTCCTCCCTAGGTGCAAGACTCTACACTTGCTTTTGTTAAACCTCATCTGGTTTCTTACCGCCCAGTTCTCCAGCCTGTCCAGGTCTCGCTGAATGGCAGCACAGCCTTCAGGCATGTCAGCCAATCCTCCCAACTTTGTATCATCAGCAAACTTGCTGAGGGTGGCCACTATCCCCTCATCAAGGTCATTGATGAAGATGTTGAACAAGACCGGACCCAGCACCGACCCCTGGGGAACACCGCTAGTTACAGGTCTCCAACCAGACTCTGCACCGCCAGCAACAACCCTCTGTGCTCTGCCAGTCAGCCAGTTCTCAGCCCACCTCACTGTCCACTCATCTATCACACACTTCCTCAGCTTTGTTATAAGGAGAAGTCCATCTCTTTCTCAGCAGAAGATTATGGGATATTTTACTAGATACACTATAGATAATGAGGAAGGATTCTTCACTTCTAACACATGAAGTACATTTTTCCGAGTACAGAAGTTAATTAGTGTATTTGTGAAAATCATATAAAGTT
The DNA here is from genome assembly GCA_016647715.1 of Pavo muticus. Classification (NCBI taxonomy): domain Eukaryota; kingdom Metazoa; phylum Chordata; class Aves; order Galliformes; family Phasianidae; genus Pavo; species Pavo muticus. The sequence continues at coordinate 804,950 of JACDJE010000035.1, read as the reverse complement.
TGTCTCGGTATTCTCAGCTGTGGTAGTGACTCCAACTTCAGCCCCCAGTACAGCCCCCAGCCCCCAGCGCTGCCAACCACAAGCTCTGGGCAGCCAAATCATTTCACAGTTTGTATTTTTTTACTGCAACAGCCAAATCAGAGAAAACTGGTAGCACCAATAACTCACCAAATTCAGTGCCCCAAGGCAGATGGTGATTTTGCTGTAAAACTCCATCATGAGGGCAGTATTATGATGAAGTCTTCCAAATGAATTGTTAGAAGAAATTTTGATGCCCTCTGGAGAATAATGGAAGTTTTCAGTGCATTCCCAATCTAGTTTAATCCTGAGATTTTTTATTTGTGACTAGTCACTGGTTATACATTTGAGAAAAATAAACGTTTTCAGGAATGGCTGAGTGGATACAATCAAACGTATGTCCACTCAGTTTGTAAGCTTGAAATCACGGGATATGAATGGCTCTAAAGATATCTCATCACTGCAGTGGGACCATGTTAACTCCATAACAATAAAATCAAAGTATATTTCCTCCTTAATGTAATATATCTTCCATATGAACTTCTATACAAGACTGGATTCCATAAAATGCTCCCATTATCATATTTCTTTCTTTTTTCTCACTTACACTTATTGTTTTCCACCTATTTTAGAACCAATATCAAATCTGTCTGACTGTAGTTTTATGTGCAATTATACATTAAAATGATCATAAATATATTTGATACATTTCCTGATCTTTTATTTATTAGCAGATTACTTGGATGACTTTGTTTTTGTTAAAAAAAAAAGTTCAGATAATCCCAGCTCATTAGAAGGCTTCTGACAGAAGTAAAAATATCAGTTTGTAAAGGCTAAATGTTTATGGCTCCAGAAAAGATTGGCAGATGTTCATTTACAGGCTAAATCATTGGAAACATCTTGTTATGAACTGGGCACAGACAACATAAATTAAACCTGGAGATCAGGAACGCCAGTCAGAAAGGCCAAAATACAATAGTAGGAGCAGGTACCTGGTCTTTAATGATAACACATCTTGCGAAATTCAATGACTTTATGCTTTCTATCTTTTACTAATAGCCAGATAATTCTGAAGATTTATATGATGAGCTACATCCAAATGCATTGGCTATATATTTTCCCCCTCTCCCCTTTCTGGCTCTTTTTTTTTTAAATTTCTTAAAAGGAAAACTGATGGCGGTCTCTGCAAACACTTTTCCTGTCTTAACCGTGGTCTTACAGCACATCAGTCTCAATGAGCCCATAAAATATTTCCATATAGAGCGCTATTCATTGGTTTTGCAGAAAATATTTCCATATCTTATTCTGCTAAAGACTGATCACAGCATTCAGGCTGTGTCTTGTTACAAGACCATGAATATCACAAGCAGTCATAAAAGACTGACCAAGATTCTAACCTTTATATAGCAACTTTTGTATCAGATTTAATACATGTAATAATTCTAATAGGAATGCAATAAAAATTCCAAATAAAATGAAATTAAAGGCAACTTAAAAAACTTAATAATGGATTATGACATGATTAAAATACATTTTATATCTTTCAGATTGCTATATAGCTCTGAACTCTAGAAAGCTTTCAGTCTATAGAGTTTATCATAACTATCACATCAAATTCAAAGTTACGTGAATGTAAATTTTCTCTCTAAATCTTTTTAACATTTATTATTTTCATCTGAAAAAAAAAGACCTATTAAAACTTTAATATATTAAAAAACTGATGAACAAGAGAAGCAAAATGCAGCAAGATGTTTGGCTGATGAACCAAGACAAACTGATCTGTTTAAGCCAACTGACAGTACTGGCATTATACCAAAACGTATAAACATATAACTTGTCCTATCAGTACATTTTACAAGAATGTCACTGAGAACAAAATTAAGACTTGTCTCATTAAAAATTTTCTGAGACACAAAATTAATGTATATATCAAAGCCATGACACGGGCTCTCAATTAATTAATCTATTTAAAAGTACAAAATCTCTGTGCTACGGTATTCTCTCTTGAAAGTTTCTGACAAGCTCTCTAGGTATCTGGATAGTCTTTTAAGCTTAATTGTCTTAATAATGTAATAATAACTTATATCACCATTAAATTCTTATTTTGCTTCTCTCAACAAATGTACTGGGATGATATGAGAAAGATATTATTTAAATGTTTCAAAGATAGAAAATATTCCTGATGGTGTTTCAACTTGCAAAGTGAATAAGATCTCCTTATAGAGACTATTTTTAACACGTTAGTCCTCTTTTACTCATAGCTATTTTTTGTTTCTGTATGATGCGAGTTGTCATAACTGGCATTAGACCCTTTACAGCATAAACAATGACTCCAAATTAAATATGCTCGATTTACTTAATTTGCTCAGTAATAACAATATTACATTATTTTAGCCAACAGTCTATGTCAAACTGAACAGAAATAAGAGGAAAGCAGTAATTAGTCTAGGTTAAAATATATCCTCAAAGGATATTAAATATGCAAGAGCTCATCCATGAAAATTAGACTGCAAGAGGTTACACCATGTATTGGCTTATTTTGTTACATATCAAATTATCTCTCATGAATAAATATATCTAATAATGTTTAACTCTATAATTTAATAGTGCCCTATTAAAAATATTTTCTGAATCAACCAAGCTGTGTATTTGATTTTCTATGATTATCAGATTTTAAGTACACAATAATTAAATGTGCAATTTGTACTGACTTCTGCAAGCACAATTAAAAAGACTGTGCACTTTAATCCCTTAAATAGATAACTTCAATAAATACAAACACTAGGACCTAACACTTAACATAGATAATAATATAAGAACACAACGAGGTATGAAGTTCCCAAATAGGATAAGATTGATTTAGATCTCCTTGTTTATAGAAAGAAGAAATAATTCCTGAACTATTAACATTTGTTTGACATGCTTTGCAACGTGAGCATTTCTGTACTCCCATCCACATAGCTAACACCACAGTTTTCACAGTTTTCTTAAAGGACATGAAACCACATCTAATCCAGTGTAAAATCCTCACCTTGCTTGTCATTAGGCAGTGACACAATTTCCCTGTCAAACAGCTTTGAACTTGACTGACCCTCAAAGCCTTCCAAGAGTTACCCTCATCTGAAAGTGAACTGATCTGGGCAACCTCTCTGCCATTTGCTGCCACAAAGCACTGAAGGATACTTTGAAAAATGAACTTGGTTAATAGGTGCTGAGGAAGTACAGGTGCTTTACAAGTCCCTGCATGCAGCATTAACCCAGAATCATCACTGCTCTCTCGTGACAAGAAATGATATGAAGGACAGCTCTAGTTGCTATGGTGAACCTCTCTCAAATATTGTATCTCTCTCCTTTTCCTCAGACTGAATGAAGATCTTCAAGGAGTGTTTGTTCCCTTTTTCATTGGGCCCTGCCCCAGCATCAGGCCCAGCAACAGAGCCAGACTGAACAAGGATTGGGTGCTATTTGCTAATTTTAAAACTCATGAAGATAAATTAGTCCCCTTCATACAATGTTCCCTCCACCTTAAGAAATGAAGATGAAGAGTGGAGCAATCAGCTAATTAACCCTCTTTTCCAGGCACAAAGAGCTGCATTACAATGTGACATTGCTCTGCCCTTTTCTTTTTGAGATGTTTTCATGGCCTATCAGAGCCTGCTCTATGAAAAGACCCTCTGCATCTGCTCTTGCAACCTGCTAATTACAATACTGTAATTAAACGCACACTGAAGCGATTGCCTTCATATATCAGTGTGTGACAAGCAAAGAGTGACTTTCAGTTAAGATATACTTAACTCCCCTCCTCCTGACTCAGGAAGGTGGAGATTCGGTTTTGGCTCACCTGGTTTGACTGCTGCCCGAGGATACTGAAAATCCCCAGCGTTGTCTGAGCTGCAGTTCTGTGAAAAACATGCACACATCCATGCACACAAATGGGTCAAAGTCTCTCTGAGTACCCAATGAAGTTACTGAAACAGGGTATGGATCAGAGAGATCAAAGTACAGTGGTTGCCCTATCTGCCCCTTGAAAGATTGCTTGTTTCTCAACTGTAGTTTCTGGTTCCTGCATCTCTGCCTAGATTCAAGGTCACAGCAATATCCTGGGTGTTCCTTGATTTGGTTTTTCATCCCTTTTGTGGTTGGCATTCCCAACCTCCTTTTCTCTATCACAACAATAGTACTTAGTTCTTTTCTAGTAGTACTTCAGCCTCAAGGAGAGCCAAGCTTAAGATGTGATCTTGCTTGGAAAAGAACAAATAAATAAATTTTTTTGTTATGAGTGGGTTCTTTGGTTTTGATTCAGACTTTGTTGCTTGCTCTGCTGTACACTTTGAGCCTGTGTCTGAGCTAAACTTACTTGAGGTCCACATCAGGATCATTCAGGCTTGCACTCAGCTGTGGCATACACAGAACTTTCTGCAAATTAGAGGTCGGCACAGTGAGAAATCACAGAATAAAAGTCCAGACTGTAAGGGGAACACTGTCCTACTACTGCCAGCAGTTACAAGCAGGAAAGCAAGGGGCATGTAAGTGAATTCAGAGGAACCCTTATACCTCCCTCAGACACTACCACCCTGCTTCTGTATTCTGTCCTTATCATGTCACATCATTATCTGAGGGGAAGTAAAAAAAAGTGGCTGTAAAATGTCAGTGCCTTTGAAGTGCAGACAAAATGCAGACACATCAAAATGTATTTTTCTTTTCTATACTTTTTCTTAAAGGAAATATAATGGACAGCTTTAGGCTAGGTGCTGCGATGCATTGCCAATGGGAAGTGAGAAACAACAGCAATAAATTTATCTTTCTTCCTGCAGTATTGCTTGCAGCATGTGGCAACACTAATCAAAGACAAATCACAAAGGTTTGGATTTATTCCCTTCAGCACTAATACCTAGGGGCAAGGTGGAGAAGACAATTGTTCAATATTGAGCAGCCATATTCCCCATACTCTTTACCAACCATTTTAAAGGAAGCTCGATAGTGTTATTCCGTAAGAGATTAGAAATGGTATTAAATCATACCCAAACCTATCATTTGATGGCACTTACATAGCAGCATACAAAAGCTGGAAAACAACTCAATATACAGCCAATACCACTGATATGCACAAAATGGGATTTTTTCAACCAGTGAAACAAAGACAGTTACACCTACAAGTGAGTGTCTGCAGGACTGGGACCTATGATGCTAAGAACAAAATAAGAGGAAACAAGCAGCAGGGATGCCATAAGAATGAAGTCAGCCTGCTCACAGCATTTCTTTGAAGTATAATTATGGCCGCACTGAAGCATGAATGTAGCCTAACATATTTGCAACCACTGTAATCAGTGTAATCATGCTGCCATTTCATTTACTTTCACACATTCTGTTAAGGCATTAGGACTGCTGTGGAGACTGCCGGAATGATACAGTTAATACCATCCATTTATTTTGTTCATGCTGATAAATCGTGTTGTTATTCTGATATTTTCATACTTCTTTCTTACGACTTCAAAGCTAAAACAGCCCATTTCATAATAGTATAAGAATTCTGTTTGCAGAGTAAAGTAGATGGCAAAACAAGATATTGTTACATTTTAACACCTTTACAGAACCTCATATCTGCTGTTAATTAGCAGTATTGGGACCAAATAAAGAATAACAGGTAACTCCCTCTCGTAAAATTATTCTTTCCAGTGGTTATTACTGAGTCACCGTGAAGGGAGTGAAAAAAGCAAAAAGAAAAAGAGAGGACACCAAGAAGTCTAATCTTGCTGTCATCTTACCCTTTCCCAAGTGCACTACTTACAGTTTTCTTTCTTTAAGGAAGTGCATTAACAAAATAAAATAATATAATGGGAATTGCCTTGAAGGCATAGGAGGTAATTAGAATATTATAGATAGCTCAGTGAAGCAAGAGTAAGGGAAAGAAATGTGCAAGATTTAACATCTGCACTACCATCCAAAGCCCTTGGAAAAGAAGATAAAAAGCAGATTTAGAGTAGATTATGTTGCCGATTTGTCATATTAATTATAAACCTCCTTTCTCTCAAAGGTTCTTCAGTGTTGTTTGCAAAAGGAAACAGAATGAAGTAATATTACACAAGCGAAAGGGCAAGTAATTTTTCTGCTGGTAAGGTAGCGATGTTTTTAACTTATCTTAACTGTTTATGAATGTCGTAGTTGCCTTTTTTTTAATGAAAATGGGGGGGATACTTCCTACGTGAGGACATCTAAAGAGGTAATAGAAAATGGCAGAGTGCATTTTTAATGAAAAATCTGTACCTTGATGTCTATCTTGGACCTAAAACAACCATTCCACAAGCAGACCCATAAGAATGGATTCTATATAACAATTAAAATAATAATGCTCTTCTAATCACTTAAGCACCTAGAGCGTGTATCAAGGTAATCACATTCACTGTAAATTTATATGCTGTGCATATCCTTGTAAGCATTTTGAAGAAAGTGGTGCAGAAGACACAGGTGCCTAAATTAATAAACATTAGAAAATCAGCAAGAGATTTAACTACACTTGTTATTGTTTTCATTATTAAATAATTAGTTTGAACATCTTTGTACACCTGGTCCCAAATCATGGGATTCAATTACCTTGAATGGCTTTGGGCTGCTATTTGATCTCTTAATACTAAATTTGCAAAGTACGGGGCAATAGGAAAGATACGTGGTGGAGGATATTGAGATTTCCCACAAGTTTTGTGAAAAAGTTCCCTAATCAGAACATTTGGGTTTGCAGAGTCATGACTACAATTACTAACAGAAAAGCTTTCTTAAGAGTTTTTTAAAAAGGAGAGCTAAAGAAAAAAGGTGGCAGACAAATGCTGAGTAGCATCATTTAAGTATTCTCTCAAAGAAGTACTTATCATTACAGAACATATACATTTGATACATTATTAAAGAAATGTCACACACTCCTCCTAACTTTCCTACCTTCTGCTATACGTGCTGGCCAGCTCATGGATCCTGTCTTGTTCAATTTTAAGAGTACTGAATTTATACTTTACTCCAGCTCCAAGAGTTGTCTCATGAGAATTCTATGCAAACAGATAACTTTGTCAGAATTGGAGGCCTCCAACAAGGACCTAAAAGTACTACTAGTGATATATCTTGCAAATTTAAGCAACAAACTAGAATAGTTCGGTATCAAATTTCAGATTAAAAAAACACGTTTTAAAAGTTTTATAAAAAGTTTCACATTAAATATGTTCCACATTATTTTTACAACATGTAACAACTATTTTTCTGCAGAATTCAAGAAATTAAAAAACCCCACTCTTTTAACATACTGTTAATGGTTCCAGTAGGATAAATATGAACTAGACGCATCTAGACTTAGAAGAAGCAGGTATCCAGTATCCAGATATGAAATAACCAAGTGCCACGTTCACATACATACCTAGATAATACATATACAACTCCCTCAAATGTTTCAAAAACCTGAAGTATCCTTTTCCTTTCCAATGCTTTTGAACTTTCATTGATTGCAAAACCCTGTAATTTCACAAACAATGCTTCTTTTACTCTGCCTAAAATCTCACTGAAAACGAACTACTGTGACCCTTACAAAGTATGACAGGAAAACAACATGGATGGAGAGCGTTTTCCAAATCTTGAAAAGGGCTAATTGATGTGAAACTTTTTTCCAGGTCAAAACACTATAATGCAGCCAGGATTGACAGTGGAGTGACTTCAGTCTCTGCTTGTCTCTCTATAACTTTCTGTTTCTTTTGGCTCTCAGTGAGACAAAAGCAGGAACAATGTTGGTGACAATCACTGACATTCTCAGACAATGGCATCCCATTAAGGTAAACTGCAACAAAATCACACAAACTCTCATATACGTGTGGCATCATTTTAAGAGCTAGAGCAGCTTAAAAATATTTCAGATCTACAATTTCTGTAGCACACATTTCTGCATGTAACTGTTCACACTGACTGAGAGCAGTCACAGTGTTCATTACGTGTTAATTTATGTGAATGATGTAATCTGTTCCCTGGTTAAGTGTTACATGAATTTCCAAATTGATTATTTGCCTTAATTTTAAAACATTTACATGAGGATTATTTCTCAGATACTTCCATTACTGGTTATGAACAATGCGCTGTGACTATTTGATACATTATCTAGTTGCACTTTTTATTTGCAATTGAATAACATAAGTCATATGGTATTGCTTTGAAACTTTGACTAAAGCCAGCAAAAACTTTCATGTGGTGGTTTAATATGTGCTTTGCAGGTGCGTTTGTATGACTGAACATAGAGCTGTGCCATGGAGATGACACTGAACCTAGGGATTTGGAAATTCATTATCTCCGCTACGCCACACAGTACCTGTCAAGGATGATGATGATAATAAAAACAAATTAGGGCTAAGAGGCATTCATCAAACTTGTATTAGTTGCAAATTGATGGGCCTGCTGGAAAATTTCCCAACAGTCTTAGGGACACATTTCTGAAATAGCCTTAGCAGCAGGGAGCTGGTGCTCTGCGTGGTCTTATATGCCACCAGCTTCTGCAAGACAGCTGATCTCAGCTGGGCAGGTGTAAAACTCCATTCCTGTTAAGAACAGACCTTTCCTGCCCTTATGTGATGGACAAGGAAGTGCATAGGTATTTCAAGAATACCTGATTTTGAAGGGAAAAAACATCAGAATTAGCATATTTGGTGCAGTCATTATGATCATGTATACAACCTATTGAATTTGAGTATGCAAAAGCAAAAAAAATATTAAAAATTATTCACAAATAAATTTTACTGTCCCATTCTGTCCTTATGGTCCTAGAAATCAGCTCCCTAAAGTGACCAGGAAGTCACTGTGACACCAAGGCTTCATCAGTGGTTCATACGTGTATGAGTTCTTTAGGGACAATATACAATACAGGAGAAACGTTTCATATTTTACTTTATAGGGTTTTTTTTAAATTTATAGAATAATTCATTTTTCTAGGACATGCAAGGTCCATCCACCTAATCAGTATACCTTGGAGGCAATGTGGTTTCTTGGCAATGAATCAGCTTAGCTTCACTGCAGGCCTAAAGGCTTCCTCCATAGTGTTTCCAAGTCAGCCAGATCCTAGATGTTTCCTTTCCTTGGGTGGACTCTCTCCCCTACTCACAAAAAGACAACGCACCTCACTCCTTCTGAAGGAAAAATGATATTTCTCATATGCTAAAATTTTTAAACAATAAGAAATCTAAAGAAATTTTTATTCTATCTACAGTGCTAGGTGATTTTAGGTGAGGAAAGAAAATGCCTAGAAATAATCTGCTTGGCTGCATCTCTTTGTCATAACAAATGTTGCACTGCAAATATCAGAAATTGCCTTTTGTATTTCAAACTGAGGTCTTCAGCTTCTCTCAGATTCCTTGCATTTTGCTGTTGCTGTCCTAAGTCAGTCCCTCACACACAACTGATCTCCTCAGGACTCTGGTTTATAATAACATCCAAAGAGCAGCAATAGCTGCTAGGACCATTTCACACTGAAACAATGGTAGTTCTACTTCCCAGCAGCACTGGTCATTTAGTGCAGAATAATTGTACAGGTAAGCATCTAGCTACAGTCACACAGCAGGAATAATAGCACCAATAAAGGTGAGATTTTGCGGGACTCTGCAGGGATTAATTAGTATGATGAAGGTGAAAGTGTTTTTTCTGCAGTCAGTAAGCACTGTTTTTGCTAGGTCCCTTTACAAGTAGAATTAAGTGTGGGTTTTTTTAATGCATTCTTTGGAATCTATTTTGGGACAGCATTTTTAATTGGAAGCCACACCTGTGGAGATAAATGCTTTCAGTGGCTGGGCCTTACCGAGGAGGTATTTGACTGCTGCCAAGCAGAGAAGCGTGTAGCAGTATGACACATCCATTAAAATTAGGTAGGACTCAGACTGACTTTAGCTGTGTTTTGTTCCTGAAGTTTAGTCCAAGTTTTTAGCAGAAACTTACTTGTTAATCTCAAAAAGAAAGAGGAAAGGGTAAGAACTGGTTAACTATAATATCTTCAATGAGTTAACCTGAAGGTGTGGTAATCCCAGGCCTTTGAGGCAGACACTGGAAACCCCAAGTTGACCTGATATATCTATACAGTTCTGCATATATACAATTAAAGCATGCATGAGAAGGTGACAGAGAAATCCCAAACCTTAGATTTAAGCGTATAAAATGTGATATAAAGATTAAGTGTTGGTAAGGTTAAGATGAAATACAACAGTGATCTAGCTATGATCCTTTTTTATTCATGACATTCTCATTTTGCAGGTTATTTCCTTTATTTCTGTTCTTTCTGTTCCTGTGCATTAGGATTTAATATCACATTATGCAATCTCCCAATTAAAAGGATTCTCCTGTAGTTACAATCATCTCAAAGGCACTCTGATAAATGTACTCTCTTAAAAGGCTTTGAGATACAATAAGTACCTTAGAATATGCAAAATAAAAAAGAATAACAAAAAAAAAAAAAAAAAAAAAGCAGTCAGCTACACTGACTACATGCCATAAATTGTCTGAAGCATGGATCATCTGTGGAGATTTAAAGGAGCAGATTGGAATCCTGTCCATTTTCATGTTGAAATCCTATCAGGGATCTGAATACCATGGAAGTTTGCAGTATAAGCAAACCCGCAGTGTGAGAGTCAAAAATCAAGATAAGGGTGTAAGAAGTAAATTGATTCATTCATGGAGGATACAGGTTTGGTTAATATAGTCCTGTCTCTCCCAGGATTAATAAATGAGGTCACTTCTTTTTTTCCATCCTCTACCATAAATTAACTTGCTGTTTCGGTTTGCTACTTCAGCAGAATCAAATACAAACTAATTTTCTCAGTGCAATGGGGGCTGGATCAGTTGCAGAGCAGGGCTGATACATTAACATTCCCATGACCACATCTCCCCTATCACCTGCCCACAGAATTTTCTTGAATGAGACTTTGCCTCACCCATTTCCACAGCAATCCTTCTCATGTTAGCTTAGCAGTGAGAGGGAGGAAAGACAGCAGCTCTAGGATTCCCCTATGTTGATTTTGCTTCACCTGCCTCGAGCTGCACCTTAAGTATAAGAAAGGCAGGTGTGACTTGAGAGCTGTTAAGGTAAATACTAGAAACTGCTGGAGTAATAGATGATAGTGGCTTATTATAATGTAGCCTAGAGGTAATAGGCTTGGGAAATTCTAAAAGCAGTAGTGATTCCTTTAGTAGTACATTGCTGTGAGCATTCACTGGCAGAAAGTGTTGAAACTAAGATGCAGAAAGAAAACAGCAGTCGCTCTTCTTTATATACAGCCTTGCTGGATGCTTGAGGTTCCAGATGGATTAAGGGAAAGAATCAAAGTGTGGGAATCTATGCTGCTTCTTAGGACTAAAGTAAACTCTTCATGCACCTCTCTGCACTTCTACACTGAGACTAGTGGCTCTGCCACTGTGAACTGTCAGTTCACAAGAGCCGTCAACAAGTAGTGGCCATGGGTTAGAAAAGCAGGAAATGTGCAAGTAACTGGAATAAAACAGAAAGAATCAGGGATAGTTTGTCACCCCATCACAGGGAAAGTCTCCTCACCAGGACAAAAGTTCCTTTTAGTGGGAGAAAGTAGTAACAGTGGGTATTAACATCACAGGGAACTCCTGTGTAGCTCCTGACAAGAACTTCCTTGAAAAAGATTTCCTTGCTCTTTGAAGTATCTGCCTTGCCTGCACAGTAGACAGCTTGCTTTCTGACTGTCTTGCCTGCTTGCCCCCTCTACGTGCTTCTCTGTTGTATCACCCTGTATTATTACAGGCACTCTTAGCACCTGGCTACAGGAGTGAATCAAAGTGTTGCGGAGGCAGCATATCAATTTGGGTTTGTGCCATGATAATAGTTACTTGGCGGTTAAGTGGGATCATTTCAAAGACTTTTTCTTCCTTTTCCCTGTTTCTCAGTGCCCAGATCACTGCTTGAGCTGCCTTCCCCCTAAACACTACGTGCTCACCTTTTGTGACCGTCTAAAATAGAAAACCTCTGCTCCTGTCAAAAGGATAAACTGAAACAGTCACTTATCTGGCTGAAGAACTGCACACAGAGAGCTTCATAACCACTTCCCAGCTGCCCACTGCTGGCTGCAGGCCCCTGCCCAGCCGGGACAGCTGCAGCCAGCAACATCACTGCGGACTTGCCCGAGACCATCACAGTGCAGAGGATAAGCTGACCTCAAAGCTGTGAGCAACCGAACGAAGGTGAACCCAATCTAATAATCCATTTTGAATTGTTGGTACTTACAGAATCGACCTCAAAAATAGATTGGATTATGTGTCAGTTGACTTCATGTTGCTGTACACAGAGCTATTTTCCTTTTTTCCCTTTTTTTTTTATACCAGCTAGCTAGCTTGTTAGCTGTCTGTGTATGCAGACACACACAGAAATGAAAGCAGCAGGTTCTCAGTCCATGATATCTACATGCAAAATAGCAGAACTCATAAGTACAGCTGTGTAGGCTCTCCTAGAAGTTAACAAGATTTTAGTAAATTCAGAAGATTGGAATTTCCCCAAATACAGGCCACATTAATTCATATATAAAAAGATTTCTGTCTACTATAACAGGAGTAAATGCCACATAAAACCCAGTTCTGCTCCCATCAGAGACAATGGGAATTAAGCCACCAACTTCAAAGAGCAGTGCTCTCCCTGTAGAGTATATTTCATGCTTCTGCAGTCTTGGCTAGATTAGTGCAAATTAAACATTGGGTTAAGTTGCCAGAGCCCATAAGTGCTCCATTAGGCTCTGGAGGATTTGGCTAATTTTAGTCAAATACTTACATATTTTACAGAATACATGCAAATATCATCCATGGGATAAGCCCACTGAACTCAATAGAATGCCACTAATGAATTTGGCCTTCCATCTCCACTGTCTCTGCATTTATGCAGTGTTTAAAATGCATTGCAGTTTTATGCACCTCATCAAATCTGAAGAAACAACTATTTTATACTAGAGCATACAAAATAATTTAATAAGGGTTGTAAATAAGTGGCTTTGACAAGTGCTAAAGGATCTAATCATCAAATCACATTCAGAGTACACACAAGCAGTTTCTTGCCTGCAGGGCCGTCATGGAGATGGCTGTCTGCGGCATCTCCTTCCAGTACTGCTCGCTGTCCTATATCCTTGTGAATGGCAAACTGCCCCAGGGAGCTACAAGCTACTTTTTTCAATCATCTCTGCTTTATGTTAAATACACTTACAAGCAGCCAAGTAGCATCCCCAGAGGATCTTTCTCTGACAGAGGGATGTTAACAATATACTTCTACTGCCTGTTTTTTTTTTTTTTAAATATGCTTCCAGTTATAGCCATTTCTGAATAATCTCTTAATTAGCGAGGAGGCCGTGGGTTCAGATTCACGGACTGCAGAAATAGATCTGAGATGGCTTTTCCTAGTTTCATTCTATAGAATTTTGGGCATGCCAGCATGGACAAAGCCTTGCCAGATATTCAAGCCTCATTTCTTCCCTGATATTACCGGCTTCCTGGCTGACTACAGGGAATCACCTCTCTACTGTGTGCCTGTGTTCCCACACATACTAGATGTACTGGTGCTGACAATAAAGCATTTTGACATCTTAAGAAAAGCACTATAAGAGAAGCTTGTTACCAAGGGTTTGCACCATGTCTAGAACCACTTGCTTTGCAACCTGTTAGGGCTTCTGGATGTTAATACAGATACAAACATCATACCAATTAGTTTTTAAATGGTAGCCCTTAGGACTCAGGGATTCCGAAAAAGCACAGATTCAGGTATGGGCAACACAGTGCAAAAAAAAAAACATAGCAACATCCATTGGCAAGACAGAAAGGGTCAAGGACAGTGCAGCTCTTCTCATAAGAAATAATATTCAGCATTTTTATGTGAAGACTTGACCACCCAAGCAGCTAATTGACAGTGGGATGTCTTGCTGAACAAATCTTCTGAGGTGCTTTAATTATGCAGACACCTTGTTGTCACACAGATATTATAAATAATGCTTAACGCTGATGTTTTTTTGAACTAAGTGCTATTGGGAATTTTTTTTGCATTATGATTCTCCTTTGGGGAGAGTTCCATGTTATAAACAACCCCACTCTCCAGCATGCAGTTTTGTCACTTTCAGGTTTTTCTCTCCTCAAATTATTATTTTTAAAAAGCTTCTGTCTCTGTTCCTGCCTGTTGTTACAAAATTGGGTACTTCAGCAAATTGCTTGGTTGACAAAAGGGGAAAAGAAATATTGCTTCCAAACAAACAATTATGATGACTTTGAAGCATAACGTAAAATGTCTCATTGATTTCGTCCCAGAGGATTGGTGTAAAGAATGAATAACCAAAGATGCAATGAAGCATGTAATACTAGTGCATGCAACATTACTTGTGCAGTATTGTTTTTAATCCATTTGTTCACCTTTGCCCTCTGTGATCATCTGCTATCAATAGGGGAAACGCATGCAAGTAATCTAAATATTTGATCTCTCCTAAGAAAATAACTTTCTACCTATTCAAAGATAACCTGGCTGATCAGTGGCAGGGAAAGTTATTAGTCCTTTTCTACAGTCTGAGGGGAGCATTTTCCCTATATTATAATTATAATTTATAATTTCAACCTGCAGTGCTTGAATTTCTGGCCACTGGACGCTGGCATTTGTTTTCTTATGGAAAATAAATTTTACATTTGTTCTGCAATTACGCTGTAGAACTAGCACCAAGCAGATCATTTTCCTTTTCTGCTCTCTATATTCGTGATGCTAAGTGCACTCTGAAGGGACGTGTGCAAAAGGGACTGGCAAAACTTCACTCAGGTGCATTTCGTTCACACAACCCAGTCATCAAGAGGGAGGACATGAGAGTGTTAAAGCCAGAAAAGGGAGCGGTAAATGATCAATTGTAGCACATGTTCTGCAGTTGTTTCTTCAAACACAAGTGATACAGTATTTTGTCCCTAGGCTGAAATAGATTCAATTCCCTATTAAGCTAGAAAAAAACTCAGTACAGCTCTTCTGATACCTTTGGATATGGCTCTTCTCTAATAGATCATCTTATCTTCAGCCAAGGTATTTGCTGCTGTGATGGAGAGTCTCTGTCTTGTAAAATTCCATTCAGCAGAGCAAATTTAAATTGATAAAAAATGACATCAATCAGATGGTAAAAAAAAATAGTTGAAAACAATCAAACAGTGGCTGTCAGTCCAAAGTTTGATTCCTAACAGACTTGAAATTGAAATTCTGTTAATCATATTTATCTCTCCAGATATTCCTGAAATCAGTTTCCATCACTGAAGTGGAACAGATTATTTATTGTCATGGGTTTCTCAGCATCTTCTCAGTACTCAAATTATTCTGCATCTTTCCACTTAGCTTCACTGGTTTGGGATTATCATCCCCCTGTGAGCCAAACCTCAGCCTTGGATGTCACAATCAGTTCTTTTTTTTAAAAAAAAACTAGGATTCTGTTGAAAAACTGCAAGTATCCCTTTAAGGCAAAGATCTGGCCATACTGAGCTATGTCCTCTACTAGACACAGTGAGAAATATTTTTGTATTACTCTATGTAAAAATGTAATACACTCAAGATTGTGATTGGTTGTGATAGAGAATCCAAGTCCATTGTCTTTTTTTTGCCTAAATACTTTGAAAGATTTCAGCTTCAGTGTTTTTATGTTCCTAGATTTCCAGCTGTTTGCCATAACTGCATTAACTGTGCAGAGAAAATAACCATTTACTGTGGGAGTGACTTGGCAATTTTGTTTTCAGAGTTGTAGACTGACAGAAGATATATCTATTCAGCTCTGCTGGGCAGCAGTGCTCAGCAGTAAACAAAATTAGCCCATACCATGTTATCCTACCTAGACCTTCCAACAAGCAAAACAGCTTGCTTTAATGCTAGCATACAGTCACATAATCTGTTCAAAAGGAGAAAGGTAGATTTCAGCACATTTTTCTTCCTGGATTGATTACTTCTCCAGTACTTCCAGGTCCTGTTCTATGACAGTTTTGACCATAGAACTTCACTCTATGCTCAAATCTACCTCTCCTTGCTTCTGCAGCTTTGCTTTAGCACCCATAATGGATGAGAATGAAAAGGAAATCATAAATATGACAGTCTAGCTAGGAAATATGCAGGACTGAAACTCAAAATAACTGTGATAAATATTTGTAAAAAAAATGTTATTAGTCAAATGTATAAATTGAAGGATTTAAATGCTGTGGTATATTTGCACAAAAAAATGTTTAAAGCAGAAATTGGAATAAATATAGAATAGACAAGTAATAATCCTCTTCCTGCTTAACTACACCATTAATAACAATTTTCAAGGACAGACTGCAAAGTATCTTCAAAAATGGGCCATCATATTAGGGAACTGAAATCTCATCCAGGGACAACAAAGACCTGAGCTTAGTTTTGTCCCCAGTTCTGTATCCTATGTACAAGAGTTCCCACTGGCAGTCAACCTGTACTAATAGTGACTATACACTGAGACATAGGGGCATTATGTATTTACACTGATCTTGGTCTTGCAGCATTTTAAAGATATTTTTTTCCTAACATTCACTGTTGAGCAGCACAAAGTACTTGGCTGTTGCCTTTTTTTTTTTTTTTTTTCTTTTCTCTAGAGCTGAGCAGAAAAGGATTTAGAAATAGAAAGAACATATGCTATTCAGTTTGGTCCTTTGAAATTAAGCCACTCGCACTTCATAAAGAAGCTATTGGAGATGACAAACCTGACATTTTTCACCTTGATAATGCTGCAAAGATAGCTGCTTTGCAAAGACAATCATTCTTAAGAGTGCAAGCATTATTAGGTTTTCTCTGCTGATCTTCAAGGTGTAAGTGACAGGTAACTTAAATGCCCTGTCAAGTAAAAATTTCTTTGCAAAACATCTCTCAAAAAATATGATTTTCTGTTTTACATAAGACTTCACAATCCATATTATGTCTAATCCTTTAACGTGTATTCTTCTGTTTTCTCTTTACCTTCAGGATTTCTTGTGAGCAGAGCACATGGCTTTAAGTATTAGAAAAGTAAATGATATCTTGAAGAGCAGAATTAAATTCAGAAGCATCCTGCACTGATAGAAAAATCACCTTTACAATATATTCCTGCAGGCAGTTGTTCTATTAATTCCTGGAAATAGACAAATATCGATCTAATCCCAAAAGTAACAACTGTCAGTATACTGAGTTTTCTGTGACCCATATCATGTCTCTAACTGTGACAAGACAGAAGAAGAGCTCTCTAGCTAGGAACAGAATTATGCCACTGTTTTCTGACATTCTCTTTGATTTTTTTTTTCTGTCAGCTCAGTTGATCAGTAAGCGATGTATTAATATAAGCCAGCCAACTGAAACAGGTTCACTATGTGGAAGTCATGAGAACAAGAGACAAGCAAAGAGTTGGGTCAGACCAGCTTAACTGTATTTTTCTCTCATGGGAGTTTTCTTCAGGCATACACGATCACTTCATGTTCTTGTACAATGCAGGCCATGCTGACAGATTCCATGCAACAAAAAAACACACATTTATCAAATCACTCCTTTGCCTCTGCAGTAATCTAGGTGGGGCTGAAGTGGCCAACTAGAGATAAGGCAATGAGTACTAAGAACTAGCACATGGTGCCTCCAGGTTGGCTAAAGCAGTGTTGCAATCAGCTTCCCAAAGCACACAAAGCAGTCTGGAGAGTCCTAAGGTGCTGTCGCAAGCATATGGTCTGAAAAAAAACTGTGCTTCTCAGAGCCTCTGAAAGCATATCGGAATCAGTCTGAAAAGAATAACCTTCCTGGAGAAAGATAAGAGTTGAGGAGAGAAGAGGTTCCACAGCATCCAGCTTCATGGATGCAGCAGTTACTTAGAGAGGATCTCAAGTTTCTTCCTTAGCCAGTGGAGGCTCAGGAAGAAGTTATCCCTGGAAGCTCACCTACAACTGCAACGCAACCTCAGATTCTAGCTGAGGCATCTGCAAGCCTGAGCTAAACTGCAGAAATGTGCCTCTTTCCTCCACCGTGTGCCTACATAACAGCACTGACATCCCCTCTTGTATCAGATCTGTGAAAGTTGTCAGTGTTCTTTGAAGTTTACCAGCCAGATGGGAGTTCAAACAAAGTCAAGCCCTGAACAATATCGTGTCATTTTGGATGTAAGTACGAAGTGAAATTGAATCTTTCACTTGGTAGCACTTTTAATCAAACCAGCAACCCTGTCGGTGGACTGCAGTACTGATGGGACATTAGGTCAACAGCAGTGGTCACTGGCAAGGGGTCTAGTATCTTTTCAGAGAAACTGTTGAATCCAGACTTTCTTATTATTTTCCAGTGCTTCACTCAATGCGAGGTACTGATTTACAAGTAGGTTTAGGACTTGAGGGAGAGAGATCAATAGCTTTTTAGTGAATACTAAGTGCTATTTGTGACAATTCAGAATATAAAACAGCCCCATGCTGCCCAGCTCTCATGGCTAGAGAGAGAGAGAGAGGAGCAAGACTCATTGACGTGAAGGATGAGAAACTGATGCTGAAATTACTTTCTTTTTTTTTTTTTAAACTCAGCCCTTTGACTTTGACAACAGGATTGGGTGATGATGTACCACCAGACAAAATGCAGAGTACAGGGGAACTGAACTTTCTGCTGGAGAAGTCACAGTTTAATTTAGTACTGTCATATATGTTCCCCGGTTACCTAAGCAGACTCAGCATCAGTTAAGATATGCACAGAATGAAGTTGCTGGGGAAAAAGCTTATTGCCCAGGCAAAGACTTGTTGCTTTTGCACAGCACAGGCAGGCTGCATGTGGACAATAAAATTGGAGATGAATCAGATTTAGTGTGTCCATACATACAGAGAGTTACAGCCTGGGTGCACAACCGCAGTTTTCTAGATTAAAAAAATCCATATTGAAAAGAGCCATGCTGAATATTTCCATTATGCACAAAATCAGTCCGATGCTCTTCTGAAGTATATGACCTACTTTACAAATACACAGCACTATATAGAAATGCATGGCAATTCAACACACACTGGAAACATTGGACTAACTGAGTCAGAGTGGATGAGATGTAGAAACGCTGTACTGAAAGTTTATTATTAATATTAATGTTCCATTATGTTATGTTCTATTAATATTATGTCCTGTTAATTAATGTTCTATTATTAACAGAAAATTATGACTATGTCTATTTAAAAAACAGTTTTGTTTGGTTCAAAAGAGCTTAATCGTCTTTACACTTGTAGAAGCTCATGTTCCCCAAAGGAACATAGGAAGGAAGCAAATTAAGATTTTCACTTCCTGGGCACAAATATTAATTAAATTGGATTAATTTAACTAACAAGAGACACATCTTCCTTAGGAACATTTCGTCAAGAAATGTGCAATTCACTAAAAACACGTTTGGCAAATAAGAAAATCAGCTGCAATGATAAATATTAAAAAGTAAAAAAAAGAGCTTGTTATAAAAAAAAAGAGAATTATTTGCACTTAAGCCCATCTGTTTCTTGTGCTCATGCAGTTTAGATTAAACTACTTTATTTCTGTCAGCTAATTAGGACTATTTATTACTGACACTTCTCAGATATTTATACAGGAACCTGAATTACAATTCTTGGAATAGTTATTTTAATATGGTATAAACACAAACAAAGAATGACTCTAGAGGATCTCTAAAAAACACTGAGCAGCGTCAAATCCTAATGAAATTGGTGGCAGTTATCATGCTTGGGAGAAACTCTCAGTGAGTTGTAGAATCAGTCTTTGTCAGCTGAATTGTGGTTTCTCATTAAACTGGCTAAGCACAGTGCACCAGAGATAGCTAATCTACAAATCAACTCAAAAGGAAATCTGATCATTTTTGTTACAATTATGAAGATCGTTTCAAAAGTATTGAAAGTGAGTGTAGAAATACTTCTCCCTGAAATCTAATTAGAAATTAACAATTCAGATAAAGAATGAGTAGAAGTGGAAAAGATGATCAAATATTCACCAAATTATTATGCCGAGTTTTGTAACATTCAAACTGATGGATGAGAATCTCCAAACTCACATTGATCAGGAGCCTTGGTACAGTCAAGTGCACCACCAAATGCAAATATACAAACAGGAAAGTTACAACACAATTTCAGAACTTAAAGGGAGTTTTCCTAACTCTTTCAGAGTGCCGATGTCTGAAGGCATATATGGGGGCACATCAAGGGAAGGTAAGAACTAAGACAGTTTTCAAAGTAGAAAATGAAGCCTGAGAAGAACATTAAATGAACTGAAATATGAAAAGATTTAAAGAACTCAGGCACATTAAAAAATATGTAACAACAAAGATATTCATGAACCTAAGTGTTATTTTTACACTATTATGTATTACTTCCAGTGACTAGTGCAAAATTTCCAGTCTCCAGAAAAGGACCAAATTTCCCAGTATCTGTAGATATGAAGAAAGTTCTTTAAGCTTTTAATATAAGCAAAAGAACACTACATAATCTAGATAGGGTTGTGCTGAATATTAGTACTTTTCTCAAAAGCCAGTGTTTGTAAAGATTCTAGTTCTGTCCATTTGGTCCTTATCTGTACAAGAATTTAAAGAGCCATTCTCTACTGGCAGTAAGTCATTAGTATCACCTTAATCATTCTTTTTTTCCTCTGGAGTGATTGGCTTATTACATCAAGTACAAATACCTTAAAATGAACAAGGACAGACTGTTGCCCTGCAGCTCTCCAAATAAATCTTGCATCATTTATTTCTGAAGTATGCTTAAATGAAACAAATAATCCTGTTTATGTAATTGCATGTCCACAACACAACAGAAATCTGAAGATGTTTACTAGAGGTACAATTCCAACTAGGAAAATAAACACTATTTGCTGTGGTGTCCCTCAAAAGACAGCCAAAAGCATTTGTTACCAAATCCATTATTTCCTCAACAGGATTTGTTTATCATTGCTTTAGCTCCATACACAGATAGACAGAAAAATGCATTTTGGCTTGATAGCAAGTACGGTGAAGTCCTGGAATTTTTGTTATCTACCCTTCCTTACCACATGTGTAGAAAGGATTCATAAATGGCCATGCTGAGTAGATATCAGTATTTACAAGGTCAGGAAAACCCACAGAAAGTTAAGGAGCGAGGCAGCTCTTGGAGCACAGTGGTTAGATTACAACCTGAGTAGAATCCTCAAGCAATCTCAAGGAAAATTTAGATCTGAAAGCTGAGTTGGTACGAACCCCTTCAGAAAGTACAACATCAGGCACAGGAAACAAAACAGAGTAGGAATTATTTTCACATTTCACACATAAGCACTTTAAATACATCTACTTTACTTACCTCGGGCTGAGAGTGGTGTTTTAGACATATTTCAGGCATTTCAGACAGAAGACTGTGGCAATCTTTAAAACAGGTGTCATGAAACACCTACCAACACAAGCTTCCTAAAACAAAATTTTTCCATGTGTTGTTTCAAACAGTAACACCAGATGTACCCTTATTGAGCAGAGCAGGGCTTTATGTTCAACAGGCATCTTCTGCTGAATAGCATTAACCATGTGCTCCTTGTTAGCAACGTAGGAGTGAAACAGTGGGATTTCTTAAGGTAAAAAAAACTATTCTCATCCTAATGTAAACTTTATCCATGGACAGACTTACATGAAAGGCATTCTTGTCCAGTTTCCAGCCTGTGCTACCTAAGTTAAATGAAAACTACGTTAAAATGATTTCAGTGTAACTTAAGTCAACCAAAACTAACCATATTAGCCCTCAAGCATTCACTCAAGCTCACATGCAAACCAGTCTGTATACAAAAGTAAGCTTATTCTTATTCAAGCAGTAAACTGTTGAGGCTGTCAAATACTACAGTATGCAAAATACACAATAACAAGTAAAAAAAGGGAATAGATCAGCTTCAGTAATAGTTCCATAGGCCTTCTGAGAGTCTTTCAATGTAGTGACTGGTTTCTCTCGCTTGAAAATTTCTGAAGCTCTCTGATCATCAGACAGTCTTTTCCATTGTGACCCAGAAATTTCATCTGAACCCAGTTTGTGTAAATCATGGGAGCCAGGATGTGAGTTTCCTGACTGAAGGCTGGCATGGTCTGAATTTCTTCAAAACACTCCCTTTAATTACAAAATTAGCAATCCCTTCTTTCCTGACATCCTGTTGAGCATCTGTTTTCAAGTCTGGACAGAGGCAGTCAAATCCCAGTTCATTTGCTTTGGGGCTGTTCTGGTCCAGACCTTCTACATAGAATGAATAAACTTCACTCAACTACTTCAGTTATGAAATACCTGCCAGAGACACATTTGATTTCACAGTACATCTTAAAATTTACACGTTATGGATAGGAGGCCTTGAATTTATAGTATAATTTTCTTGCCTCGGGAAGATCTTGTTCTGCCACGGTTTTGACTATGAGACAAGTCCCATTACCAGAGAAGATGGATTTCCCAGGCAGACACTGCATAAGAAATGGGGATGGCACCCTTGTGAATAACTTGAGTGATTTGGTACTTGTCCCATGTCAAGAATGAAAGAAAGGGTGAATGTGCACAAAACTTGGATAACCCGGACCTTTGAGCTCTTTTACTTTGCTTTAGACATTTCTATGAAGGTAAGCTGACATGGCAAAATGGAGAAAGTGTTTTAAATTAGCTGTGTGTAAGTAAAAGCAGGGACTAAAACTCTTCACATTCAGAGACAGAACTTGCAGTTCTCTGCTAAAGCAACTCGCCAACAGCTTCAGAAGTTGCTTCATCCAACAGCAAAGCCAAACTTTATCCTCTGCTCAAACTGTAACGACTGTGTAACTTCCATGAAACTAAAGAGTCAGTCCATCTGCAAGCTAACTGCAAATGACAATATGCCCAGAAGAGAAATACAGGAAGTCTCCTTGTAATTACAATCCAAGATACGTATGAATCACTCAATAGGCTTGACAAATTTTACTTCTTACCTTGATTTTTTTTCCAGACAGAGATGTTCACAACAAACTGTACCAGAAGTTGCAAGTAGCATTTTACATCCGTTTGCTTCCTGGGAAGAAATACCACAACAGTGGTATTGAGCCAAAACTCAGAATTTCATCTTCAATATATATATAAGAAAGACATGTACTTATATTTCCCCCAGTAAACTTCCTCAGCTCTCAGGAAGTTATAACTTAGGAACTTTCTGTACTTTTGTAAGTTCTGACATCTTCCACCAAGGAGTTTGTCTAGATACCTTTCTAACCCACTTATTTATGATTCTGATCTCTACCCTGTTTTGCAGCAATAAGCTCTGGAGTTTAACTAACTTGTTTCTGATGGCTTATTTTTCCTTTCCAATTCCTACCATTGGATAATTCCATTTGATACTGACTTATGCTTTCATCATGAGAAAGATCCCTCCCTATATGACACATAATTTCGTTGTGTATTTTTACCATCTTTTTGTCAGTGTGATTTTTTCTGTGTTGAAAATATTAAACTTTCATCTGCCCGTGGACAAAAGGCACTCTGCTCTTCGTCACCCATCTCTGTTCCTCTAGTTCTGTTTTAGCCTTTCTGAGATGGGTAAGCAGTACTACAAACTGTATTCAGTCTGGAAACACCTTTCCTCTTAATCAGCTGGAGGACTTATTTTTTTTAACTGAAAGCTGTAAAGGTAGAATAGAGGACAATCTGGTCACTTCATTTAAATACCTGAAGTGGGGTGGATTGCATCAACGTTTTCAAAACGTTTCTTAAGCTTCAAGAAAACCTCTAAGAACCCTTGAACCCTGAGAAATCCAGCATCTCAAAGGCTGTGAAGTGTTATCTACGCCCAGTTCCAATGCCCCTTTTACAGCACTGCCTTTAAACTTAGTAGAAAACTAAACAGAACCCTGGAGGGTTAATATTTTCTAAAACAGCCCTAGTTGAAGACAATCAGCGCAGCTTTTGATAAAACTGATCAAAGGGCACTTCTTGACAGTTGGGAAACATGAAATTCTATTACTTGCCCTCTTATAGTTTTGTTCTTTCTTCTCAGAAGACCACTGTTTGTTTTGTGTAGTAGGAAACACTATTCCCGTGTCGTTTGACTTTTGCACATGAGCTCTCACATCTTTACACCAAAGTAAAAGTAGTGTGAGATTACAAAGAGGTTCTTTGTGCACTGTTGTATTAAAACCTTTTTGCAATTTATCTTTCCTTTCTCTCTCTTTTACCTCTTGGCCACAATTTACACATCAGCGTCTACTGCTATTGTCTTTATATTGGATGAGAATCCCCTTGAAATGATCCTACAGAGCTGCTATTCCTCCTCTTTTCATTAAAATTGAAAGTGTTAAAGATAATGTAATTGGCATTAGACTACAAAGAAAAGAAAAAAAAGCGCAGGGTGAATTGCTGTGATCCTCTCAAGGATAGTTTGTGTTAGGCCAGTGGAAGAGGGCAAAATCTTGTCCTGATGCCTTTTAAATCTCCGCGCTGATCAGGGGATATATAGATCCCCCATTGACAAGTAATTAGGAGCACCTTAAAACTGCTTTCTTTTAGACAGAAGAGTCTAGAGTACAGAAGCTGCAGGCTATATATCTCAGCTCCATGCCCTCTCACAGGAGAGGACATCTCAACTGGCCACTTAACCCTTTACAAAGGCTGACTGGATTTTAATCTCTCTTTCACAATCGTTAATTAGTCACCTCTCTCAGCACCTTAACAGTTTTCTTTCATGCCAGTTGAAATCAGGACACTTTGCAGAGAATGGCACGCAAATTAAACCAAGCATTTAGTCAGTAACAGTCCACACTCAGTTTAAAAAGCCTTTTGGGCACAGTGTCTGCTCTTTTACACTGGTGGAAAACTACAGGACGTCTAAAGATCTCAGTATCTAACCTTCCTCCATATTCAAGAATGCTGAGGCAGTAAAACACAATTCAATCCTTGCAATTTCTTTGAACCAAACGTTGACATAACTAATACAGAAATACTTAACTGAGGCATCAGCTATCCCCGATAATTTCTAGGCTATCAGATCCTTAGATTAGTTATCACCCTCAGTTAAGTTTTGAATTGCTTTTTAAGCTTTTCTATTTAAGCTCATAGCTTTAAAATGCAAGTCTGCGTTCTCAGCTCACTGCTGCTTATTGAACATTTGGGGCATAAAGAAGCAGCATTGTCTCCTAACTTGAGTTCAGAACAGGGGGAAAAAAAACCTCAGGATTCACTACAGGTGCTCACAGAGAGGAAATCAGCAAGCCAGGCTGACCTTTCTGCTTATCAATTTCTTCTTTCATAAACGGAGTTGAAAGTCTTACCTTATTTACCTGAGACACTGTGTATAAACAAGGTGGTTGGTAGGGGGTTTCAAGAGGAAAAATACTGTCTAAATGCCAAACAAAATAATTCATGAATAATAACTTCCTGGGTGACACACCTGTGAGAGCTTTAAGTGACACACTGCCTCTGAACACATTTACATAGGTCCTGAGGGGGTTGCATTTCCTATTCAAATACTGTGGTTTTTTAATTATTATTATTATTATTTGGCAAGTAGATGTTTCTGCTTACACTTTAGATAGATGCAAGCCACAATTTCAGCCATGTCTGTGGGAAAATCGTGTCAGTGGCATCAAGAAATTTCTCAAGAAATACGTCCTCCATTTCATGGGAAAAGGGCAAGTGCAGCGTGCTCTCCACAGTGCTGGGGACGTGGATAACTGTGCAAGGGCTCATTTTCATCTTTCATTTTCACTTTCTTTAAAAGCTGAACCAAAAGAAAAAAGAAAAATCCTCCAATGTTTTTAAATGATTGATTTTTTTCCGATCGAGCTGACATTATTCATTAAAAATGCTTTTTGGCACAACTGTATCTTTCAATTGGAAAACTTTCCACATGAAAAATTTCAGACAACTGCAACGTAACAAATGCAGCAACAGTATCTTTCATGTCTAATACAGGGCAATTCATGACTAACAATATAGAGAGATTGGTTTTCTAACAACAGGGCATTCGATTTTATATAATGTTCATGATTAAGCTGTGCGCTTGAGAACATCCGACTTTCAGCACTTCAAGTTGAGGCAATTCAGTGTGCCTTCTCCCTGAACACAGTACTTGAAGAAATGACACACTTTAGGAGATAAGGAACAACCTCTTCTGCTATCTGCCAGGAACAGCCAAAAAGGGCCATTACAAATCAGGGCCAAGCTTGTAGCAGAGTTTAGCTCTACTAACATTGGACCTTTTGGAAATTTGTGGCAGCTAAATAATATGATCCAAGAAATGTACCCTATACTTGAATCTAAATACATGACAATATGTCCAGGCTATGTGCATATATTATGGAAAAAAAGTGCAGTGCAGCAGAGCCCTGAGCAACTTCTCTAACTCCAAGTTTTCTAGGCCACTTCCACAACATCCATCCCACACCGTCTGTGGACTCACTGAAGATCTTCCCCCTGACATTGCTGTGTTCTGGATAAGACACTGACAATCCTTTTCAAGAAGGTTGCCATTTCAAGGCAATTAATTTCCAAAACGAATGGATTTAGACATAATTTCTCTTTTTTCTGCCCTGTTCTTAAAATAAAGTAATCCTATGGGCCTAGGTGTTCTTATTTCCTACCAGAATTACTGCAATGGATTAGATTCTATTTGCCTTCTACAGTATATGGTATTTGAACAAATCCCATCTAAATGCCTTTCTTGCTTTAATAGTGGTTTTGGCAATTGGATTTAGAGGCTATCTCTGCTCTGTTATTTAAAGTCCCTTAGTATGCAAAAAATACAACTTTGAGGAACAAATCTTCCCTCTTTTTTTTTTTTCATTCAATAATCTTAATGACATAATGTAGAATTGTTTATTCAAAGAATAGCAGTTTATCCTGCAGAAAGCTGTTTAATTATGTTAAAGTCAACATACTTCTAATGCCATGCTTAAAAGCTAGTTGTTTCTTCAATTTTCAAGCCCATCTTTATACTTACTGCAGGCTATGTATTATTCCATTTATTCTATTTACTACAAACACTGCCTATACATCACATAGTATTTACTGATTACTAAAACTACCTGTTAGAATATTTAGAAGAGACTCAAAATGCTATCATTGTATCTTTATGAAAAGAATAGTTCTTCCATTTCTTTTTTTTTTTTTTTTCCCTTTAACATCCTCCTAACACTATCTCTGTCTTACCAGCTGTCAATCTCACTGCAAACTCCTTAAGTGTAGAGGTCCCTGCTACTGGTGTAAAAAAACCAAGCCTCCTCCCAGCTCCCCTAGTGTCGTAGCCCTTTAGCACAAGCCCTTTTCATGCCTGCTCCCTGTTGCCCTTACTTCAGCCTCTGTGATTTAGAAGTCTATTTCTAAGTGGCACTGCTATTTTAGTGTAATCATCAGTTTAATCCTTTTAAAAGTCTGCGATCTCTTCACTGGATAAGTATTGAACATCTCCTTGAAAAAGTAAGATTTTTAGATCCACTTTTACTCACTAATCTATAGCTGTTAAAGACATTCACTGTTGCTTTTTTTAGAGTTACACTTTTCTCAGACCAGAAATTGATGGAGGTGACCTATTCTATTTTTACTTTTCTTGAGCCTTTTCTGATAATGTCAGCTCTCCTTGCTATGCCATGAGGTTGCATAGTCCTGTCACTCCAGTAAAGATTAATCCCTCTTATTCTGTGTGTCCCAGACTATTAGATTTTTAACAGATATAAACCTACAGAGTTCCATTGAAGATGAGTCCATGAACCAATAAGGCATCTGCATGACTGTTGTCAAAAAGACTTTGGGTGAGCAAAGTCTTAGCAAAAAAAAAATATATATATATATATATAGGTGATCGTTAGGTGCTTCTGAAGCTGAAATCTGAATTCCTGAGCAGAAATACACATTTACTTCAAAAATGTATTCATCTATTATGATCTCTCTTACACCCCAGAAAACAAAGCTTAAAAGTAACTGCAATCAAGAAATGTCAGTTTGTAAGATAAATAAATAACAAAAACTTCTGTTGTCACAGAAGTATTGGAAAAGCACTAAAAATGCTTATTCTTTCATGACTTCATTGCTCATTGAAATATTTGAGACAAAATGTCAGTGATAGAAGTAAACTGTCATTTAAAATACCAAATGGAAACCTCCTGGAATTGGTTTTTAATATATAAAAGATGTTTTTTTGACTTCTTGGCTGCATTTATATACAAATGATGTCAAGGGCACAACACAGGACTGAAGGTCTTAATGGGAAGTTACAATGATCGTGAGCTTGTCAGCAGCCACATGGAATTTTCTCCTCCTCTCAGAGCTAACACACCAATGGCAACATTCCTGCTTTAAGTCTTCTTGGGGTCACCCTTCAAGCATTCACTCTTCCTCAGTTACACCTGCGAAGCTGTGTACTCAGATGTTTTTAGCCACTGCAAATACTGTTTACCTCACTTTTATTTAAATAAGCAACCAAATAAATTACTCGTGACAGGAAGTGAAAAAAAGACCCCCATAAAGGTGTGTTAAGATTGACTTTCAGAGTCATTTTTGGTTCAGTCATCCTTATTTGTTGGTTTGTTTTTGGTTTTTTTTGCACTCTCTTTCAATGAATGCTCAGAGTGCGCTCTGATCTTTACTTACTATTGGTTCTAAGAAAACATGATAATAAATTACAACATTGATATTTCCCCAAAGGAAAACCTAGACTGCACACCTGATCACAGTATATGCAATACCAGATGATTTGTTCGATTACCAGTCTAAATGCAGTTTTTGTACCACATGTGTAATGTAATGAGACCATGTTGTCCCACTGTCCTAACTAAATCCTGTTGTATATTACCAGGGCTATTTATTTTAGCAGAATATTTGCATAACTTGATATTATATCCAGTAAAGAACAACTATACCTACCTTATAAGGCAGCAGAAATTTGCTTTGTCAGAAAACTTCCTTTGTTGAGAATGGCTGCTGCAGTTTTCTGCTATGTTAGTGGGCTGAGATGGCTGACTGAAACGTTAGACAAATATCAAAGTTATAACACAATTAACACTTTCAGTAACAGTCACCTAATGTATTAGCTTCTCTGTTTAGTATTAGTGAGTACCTAGGGAATCACAAGAGTCATTTATAACCCCATAAAAATTTGATGTTGTAACCCAATGGTTACACTCAATGGTCTCTGTTCACTGTAATAAATTCAACAACTATATAACTTACTTCCAATGTAAGCCCTCACAAGTCTAGAATGGGGCAGACTTATATAATTAAACAATTCTTTATAGATCCATTTTCAGATATTCATAACAAGTTACTTACAGATATCCAAATAGGAAGTATGATGGAAAATACACAGGCATGTCTATGGGATGGAAATAGACATTTCAAACAGAAAAGGGTATAGCGAGTATGCCCGGTGAGTGACTCATTTGATAGTTAATTTTTGTTCAATGCCTCTCGCAAATCATAAAGACTTTGTTGGATAATTTTCATAAGGAGAATGAATTACTGGCATGACACAGTCCTTCCATGACATTTTCTAATATACTTCTCTGTCAAACTGTGAAGTTAAGTGTTTTCATTGTTAAGCTAAAGAGGCTTAGCATTAAAAACTTATGGAAATGGCCTTAATACTGAGATTTACTTCTAGAATACTTTTGAAATGCAGTATCCCCAGGTATTTTATAAAAAAGATATACTCCATTTTCAATAGCTTTTGCTGAGTTTTTTATCTGTATTCATAATCCAGAATGTGCCGTTATAAATAATGAATCATTTGGCATCTGCAATGCCCACAGAACAGCTGTATCTCAAAATTTACCATTGGCCTGATTCTGCATCTCTGAAGTGGCTGAGAACTTTACTTCTAGCTTCTATCAGAAGTTTATTGAGCACAGAGCACCAATCTTCATGACAGACTTTGGGTCTGCATGTACAAGTACATATATTAGTAGTCTAACCAAGGCAATGGAATGAGTTTGCTGGCTGGCACTTAAACGAAAATATCATTTTTAAAGGTAAATGTTTAACCTGTCATTATAGAAGTATAATAATAAATATCAAGGAAGTGGGTTGAGGATTAGTTTCAGGTTGGGACTTCACTTTATGACCTCAGGTTGTCCTTCCCCAATCCTTGTCACCCCAGGGCAATACAATGTTATCTATGTGGTACTGTTGCCCCCTGCTGCTGGAAGGGATGGTTTCCATAGACTTAATTCTTTCAGGGCCTTCGTGTTCAGTATGAACACCGATCACACATCTGTTTTGCCCTGACCCATTTGCAATTGGTGAAATGCAGCTATCAAATTACCAGGAGCGAATAAACACCAATAAAATGGCCCTATATCAAATCTTACCTCTTTCAAATCTGTCTTTAATGCCTTCTCAGCCTTGTACATTGATTTAGACATTCTGCCTTTACAATCCAAGGAATTTAAATATCCTATAAAACACAAATGGTTATTACAGTCTGGCATGAAAAGAAAATGGAAAACCTGGTGGAAACCTTGAATGTATATGATAAGCTGATACATGAGAGAACACCACATTTGAAAAATGCTTTTGGACAGGCCAGCTACCCTAAAGGCCAGAGGAAAGCCATGTTTACATTAGTTTATCCTCAAAACTGCTGTACATCTTCGTGTAAAAGCATATACAGTTGTAGGTTCAGAGAGATGCAAGGTCCTCAGCTGTCAGCTCTATGATAAGCTCTTTGTTATCAGCCGTCAGTGCCTATACCAATCTTGAAGGAATTTTTTCACAAAGAAAATAACAAACCTGAAAAAGACGAGAGCAGCCAGCATCCAGTTTATTGCCATTCTACCCACCACTATACCATTTTCTTACATTAGACTCTGTCATCTTACAGCGATCTTCCAATCAATGCCTACAAGTATGTCATCATTCTTTTTCAAACTTTTTAACCTTGCTTTTGCAAAGTTCATAGAATTTCCTCTAAAGAAAACATTAGCACTGCATTGACCTCATTATAAAATACTATGTCCTGGTGAGCTGTAAAACTCTTCATGTCATCTCTCATAGGATTCTTTACAACAAAATATAGAAGTGGAAGTCTAGGATTTTGATTGAGGCTGTTTGATAGACAAAAGATGCTGGATTTATATAAATAAGAAGAAACAGAGATTCCTTTTTTAACTCCTTTTATAATACAGAAAAGCTTGGAAAATTAAAGCCACACCTAGAATGCAGTTCTCTCTGTCATCTGCCAAAGCCTTGTTCTGGGATACATTATGAACTAACACTTAGATTTGACTTGCATTTACTTTAATTACAGTGAGATCTTAATAACCTCTCTATTGGTTATCATTGTCCAAAATCTTACACTCTGACTGTAGACAGAAGTAATTCTATGTTCTAAATGTTTCCACTTTCAAAAAACTCTGCTACTTTCATCACTTACTCAGCAACCGCTAATACACAAATATGGAATTTATAGTCAAGAGCATTGGAACTAAAACTACTGCAAAGGCATCGCACATTTCTTATAGTTATGCCCCTCATTTTGCTAGTTAGTCACATATTTAATGGCAGCAGGGATCTCTTCAGAATGGGCTTTGCTTATTTTGCTTTGTGCAAGGTACTGCATAATCATTATTCAGAGTTGTAAATAATTCCTAATTACATCTCAAGGGGTCCATTTTGTCTACCTAATTCTTGAAGAAAATATTCTCTTCTGTTTATACAAGCTTGAGACATATATTTAAGCTGTGATGGTACAAACGTTTACCTGCAAAGGAACATCTCATAGTGGGATTGCTCCCATTTTCGCCTGACTTACCAGCATGAGCATACAGGGAATGAGGATGCAGGTATGAAGGCTTCTGTCTTTTACAAAAAAAAGGAATCTAAACATAATTCTGCCTTGAGCACATAGTACTCAGAACCAAGAACATGTGGTTAATGAACAAAAGCCTTTTACTTTTTTCCTTTAACTCGGGCTGTCATTATCTGCATGTTTACTTGCCAGATGCATCCCAGCTGCTAATTAAGCTTGAACGAATTAAGGTGAATTGAATCTTGCCTGAGCATCTGCTATTCTATTAACACGGCAAGTAATGAAAGGAAGATGATGCTACACCTTTAAAAAGGCCATTTATACTAAGAAATACTTCTTGCAATACACTAACATAGATATTTTTTCTTAAAACAAATAACTTGTAAAAACAAACTGT
The DNA here is from genome assembly GCA_016647715.1 of Pavo muticus. NCBI lineage: Eukaryota > Metazoa > Chordata > Aves > Galliformes > Phasianidae > Pavo > Pavo muticus. Next base: position 772,818 of record JACDJE010000035.1, on the reverse strand, counting down.
GCTATAGTACGTACCAAAAGATTGATCTATGGTATAATCTTTGCAGTTTTCTTGGTAGATTCTCATTACATACAAAACTAGGACTAAAGTTTTAAACTATATTCAAATAAGGAAGCACTAGATATCAAACAGTTGAGTTCCTTGATCAGGAGTGATGCACATATAGCTTCAGTAGCTCTGTTTTTGGCAAACACTGTACACAATAAAAAATTCTAAGTAGTGCTAAGCCTTCTTTCCTAGAAAAAGGAAACAGGTTTTGCAGTGTATCTGTGAAAAGTCTCATTTGTGATCTCTTGGATTTTCTGCAGTCTCCAAAGGTTCATCCTCGTGACATAAAGACAAGCTTGGTGACTTTTTTTGAGCAGAATGACATCCATCAAATAAGGTAATGATCTAAACGGAAACAAAGAGAAGGAAAACATCTTGATGGTGACAGCCTGCCGAAGTGGGGAGTCATCCAGTGTACAATTTGGAACCTAAATACCTTTGCTGCATTTCTCTTTATTCTAGAATTATCTAGATCTATGCCTGAGCATGGTGAGAACTTAAATTTATATCTAGGAAGAGGAAAACTGGATGATTCCTAATAATGTAGAGATACAACAAAAGAGATATTGTTGTGAATAATGCTACAGAGACATAGACAGAGAAGTACCAAAGGTAGAAAAGACTGTCTCGTTGCCTTTCTGGGGATTATCCCTATATTGAGTCCAATAACAGTACTGAGGCTTTTCTTGTACATTAAACAAATACCTATTTTGTGATACTTTTATATTACGCAACCAAAGGAACGTAAAACTGAACAAAACATAAAACGGAATGCAGGACAAGATGTTTGACTAGGTCTACCTGTGCTGAATACACAGTTGCAGCTTAAAGAGCTTTTGCTCCCTGTAAAACCACAGTTAATATAGTATGAAAGAAAAACCACAGTATTAAAAATAGTTACGAAAGGGAAGCAAAAAGTAAGTCATTTTGATCTTAGAGACACTTTTAGGTTATTATAGATGCAAAGAAGATCTCTTCATAAAAGAAATATAAAAATGATTAAAACTCTGTGTCTTGAGAAGGTGCAGAGTCTGCTTTTACACAATTTGCAGTAAGTCTTTAGAGCGATAAAATCTTGAATATTAGATGTGCATCCCTTAGGGCTTTCATTTCATTTTTATACTGAAAAAAGGCTAATACAAGTTCATAGTAATCAAAAATGGTGATAATTGCTACTACTAAAATTCTCTGTAAAAAGTTTGTGCTGTCTTATCAAAAAGCAAGTGAAAATTAACCAAAGCGAGTCCAAGGTAATAAATTTACTTATTGCACAAGAGACAATTGGAAAGTGAAGTTTATAAATGTAAATGTCTAAAATTTAGAAATACAGTTCCTCAGCTGTAAGCATGATAAATACAAGTTCTGTAAATGGTGCATTGTGGCTATTAAAACTAAGGCTGTACAATGGTAAAACTGCTGAAAAAATGTTTCTTGCTACATGCCTTCCCATAGGAATATACAGTTGAAGGAAAATTTAATGGACCTTCCAACCAATAATGAGTGTTCTTTTGCTAAAGACAAATGAGAGTCATAATACCATTTTCTGACTAAATATGATTAAATATCAATGCCCATTGGGTTAAAACAAACAAACAAACAAACAAACAAAACAAAACAAACAAACAAAATGCCAGAAGTTATTGATCCAAAATTGGACAATTGTACTTTTTTTAGAAAGATTAACAGAATTTTGCCAGCTCGTAATGGTAAACTTAGCACCGTGAGAAGAGTAGTTAATAATAAGACTCTGGAGATCTTAATGATGCTTGGCTTGTTCTAAGCATTACCTGAAACACATTTAACTACTTGGATAAATTAATCTTCATCACTAGATTCTGTCTGAGTAAAATAAACCAGAGAAATTCTCCAATATGCACAGCGAGAGAATCTAAAATATAGCCTATAAGACTTAATTTTTTCACCTATTTATTTTGAATAAAATCTGAATATTTCATCAAACCTAAATATTCTAAATTTTCCAGTAGATAAAATACAGTAATAAGCTGATTGTATTTCCTTTTTCACTGGTACATCATGAGTTGAAATAAGCATGAAAAAGAGTATCAAATGGAAAATTATTGCTAATTTTTATTGAGCCAAGGTTCATAGTACTCTTCTTCATAATTCACTTTTAAGGTATATCCAGAAAAAAAATCTGACCTTTTTCAACTAAGCCATGAAGCATTCCTGAAAAAGTCTTAAATATCCTCTTTTGAGAACATTTGTGTTGAACACATATCAGGGCAAAGATACCTAGAAGATCTGTGCAATAAAGAAGATCTGTTCTATAAAATAGAGACAACTCCGGAAGAATGAGTAAGAGGTGAGGAATCTACAAAGAAATCTGCACGAGACTTCAGTAAGTCAGCAATAGTTCTCATACTCCTTTTTAGAGTAATAGAATACAAGAACAGATGGCTTAGCCCTTGCCAAGACAAAGCCATACTGAAGCCATAGCTAAACTGCCTAACTTGTTCTAAACATTTGCAGTAATGCAGTTTTTACCAGCTCAGTCAATTGAATTGCTTAAATACCCTGACCATAAGCCTAACAGCAGTTTTATCCTTTACTGAAATCTATACCAGCGTCTTCTTGAATCCAACATAGAAATAATAGCTTAGAGTAATTTTTGAAGAGCATTTAGAAAGGAGACCTCAGAGAAAGTCCATCTGGGATAGAATCATTCTGCCTGGAAAAAAAAATTGTTAGAAGGTTACTGTGCATTAAAAAAATTACATCAACAATAAAAAGCAGCAGCTACAGGGAATTAATTTAGCGATGGGAAACTAAAGCATTTGTTTTCGTGTTTTTCTGGATTATAGGTAAAGATGGGATCTTCAGAGCTGCTGGAATCTTTTTGATGCCTTCAAGTACTGAGCCTCAGAGAGAAGATCTGGGCATGAGAGAGGTTCATACGTATGTGGAAGTGGCAATTATTTTCCAGTGCTTTCACAGAATCACAGAATCACAGAATCAGTAAGGTTGGAAAGGACCTATAAGATCATCTAGTCCAACCATCCACCTATCACCAATGGTTCTCGCTAAACCATATCCCTCATCGCAGCATCCAAACGTTCCTTGAACACCTCCACCACCTCCCTGGGCAGCCCATTCCAGTGCCTGACCACTCTTTCAGAGAAGTAGTATTTCCTAATATCCAGCCTGAATCTTCCCTGGCACAGCTTGAAACCATTCCCTCTAGTCCTATCACCAGTTACACGAGAGAAGAGGCCGACCCCCAGCTCACTACAACCTCCCTTCAGGTAGTTATAGAGAGCAATAAGGTCTCCCCTGAGCCTCCTCTTCTCCAGACTGAACAATCCCAGCTCCCTCAGCCGCTCCTCATAAGGCCTGTGCTCCAGACCCCTCACCAGCTTTGTTGCCCTTCTTTGAACACGTTCCAGGGCCTCAATGTCTTTCTTGCAGTGAGGGGCCCAGAACTGGACACAGTACTCAAGGTGCGGCCTCACCAGAGCTGAGTACAGGGGGACAATTACTTCCCTGCTCCTGCTGGTCACACTACTTCTGATACAAGCCAGGATGCCATTGGCCTTCTTGGCCACCCAGGCACACTGCTGGCTCATGTTCAGCCGAGTGTCAACCAACACCCCCAGGTCCATTTCCTCTACACAGTCTTCTAGCCACTCCGCCCCAAGCCTGTAGCGTTGCTTGGGGTTGCTGTGGCCAAAGTGTAGGACCCGACATTTGGTCTTATTAAACCTCATCCCATTGGCTTCAGCCCAGCTATCCAGCCTGTCCAGATCCCTCTGTAGGGCCTCGCTACCCCCAGGCAGATCGACACTTCCAGCCAACTTGGTGTCATCTGCAAACTTACTGAGGGTGCACTCAATGCCCTCATCCAGGTCATCAATAAAGATATTGAAGAGGACAGGCCCCAGCACCGACCCCTGGGGAACACCACTCGTGACCGGTCGCCAGCTGGATTTAGCTCCATTGACCACCACTCTCTGGGCCCGGCCCTCCAGCCAGTTCCTTACCCAGCCAAGAGTGTACCTGTCCAAGCCACGGACTGCCAGCTTCTGCAGGAGAATAGTGTGGGAGACAGTGTCAAAGGCTTTGCTGAAGTCTAGGTAGACTACATCAACAGCCTTTCCCTCATCCACCAGGCGGGTCACTAGATCATAGAAGGAGATCAGGTTGGTCAAGCAGGACCTGCCCTTCGTGAACCCATGCTGGCTAGGCCTGATCCCCCGGTTGTCCCGCACTTGCCGCGTGATCTCCCTCAAGACAATCTGTTCCATAACCTTCCCTGGCACCGAGGTCAGGCTAACAGGCCTGTAGTTCCCCGGGTCCTCCTTACAGCCCTTCTTGTAGATGGGAGTCACATTGGCAAGCCTCCAGTCTTCCGGTACTTCACCAGTCAACAAGGAGCGCTGATAGATGATGGAAAGCGGCTCGGCTATCACCTCCGCCAGTTCCCTCAGCACTCTCGGGTGAATCTCATCCGGCCCCATGGACTTGTGACAGTCCAGTTGGAGTAGCAGGTCTCTGACTGTTTCCTCCTGAATCGTGGGTGGTTTAGTCTGCTCCCCAGCCGAGACTACCAGGTCAAAAAGTGGAGTACCCTGAGGATAACTGGTCTGACCTTTAAAGACAGACGTAAAGAAGGCATTCAGGACCTCTGCCTTTTCCTTATCCCCAGTAGTCATATTCCCAGCCTCATCCAGTAAAGAATGGAGATTCTCCTTAGTCCTCCTCTTACTGTTGATATATTTGTAAAAGGGTTTCTTGTTTCTTTTTATCCCAGCGGCCAGGTTGAGTTCGAGCTGGGCTTTCGCCTTTCTGATTTTCTCCCTGCACATCTTAACAACTTCTCTGTACTCTTTCTGAGTTGCCCGTCCCTTCTTCCACAGGATGTAGATTCTCTTTTTCTCCCGGAGCCTCAAGAATAGTTCCCTATTCATCCACGCCGGTCTCCTTCCCCGCCGGCTCATTTTGCAGCTCAGGGGGACAGCCTGCTCCTGCGCCTGTAAGACTACCTTCTTGAAGAGCAACCAGTTGTCTTGGACCCCTTTACCCTCTAAGACTGAATCCCAGGGGACTCCCCCTACTAGTCTTCTAAACAATTCAAAGTCCGCCCTCCGGAAGTCCAAGGTAGCAGTTTTGCTGTTCTTCCTCCTGGCTCCACCAAGAATCGAGAACTCTACCATCTCATGGTCACTCTGTCCAAGACAGCCCCCGACCTCCACATCTTCCACCAGACCTTCTCTGTTTGTGAACAGCAGGTCTAGCGGGGCAGCTCCTCTCGTAGGCTCTCTCACCAGCTGCATCAGAAAGTTATCTTCCATACACTCCAGAAACCTCCTAGACTGCTTCTTCTGCGCTGCGTTGTATTCCCAGCATATGTCAGGGAAGTTGAAGTCCCCCATGAGGACAAGGGCCGGCGATCTCGCAGCTTCTGCCAGCTGCTCATAGAACACCTCATCTGTCTCTTCATCCTGGTTCGGCGGTCTATAGCAGACGCCCACCAATATGTCTGCCTTGTCAGCCCTTCCCCTGATCTTTACCCATAGGGATTCAACCTTATCATCCCCAGCCACAAGCTCAGTAGCATCAAAGCACTCTCTAACATACAGAGCCACACCGCCACCCCTTCTTCCTTGCCTATCCTTCCTGAAGAGCTTGTAGCCATCCATTGCAGCACTCCAGTCATGGGAGCAGTCCCACCATGTTTCCGTAATGGCGACTAGGTCATAGCTTGCCTGCCGCACCATGGCTTCCAACTCTTCTTGTTTGTTGCCCATGCTGCGTGCATTGGTGTAGATGCACTTCAGCCGAGCCCCTCGCCTCATCCCTAATCCCATTGCCGCTCCCCCAGGCTCATCTCTAGCAGGCCTGGTTTTATCCCCTACCCCCTTCATATCTAGTTTAAAGCCCTCTCTACAAGTCCTGCCAGCTCCTGGGCAAGGATCCGTTTCCCCCTTCGAGACAGGTGAGACCCATCAGCAGACCCCAGGCCAGGTGCCGAGTAGACCGCCCCATGATCAAAGAACCCAAAATTCTTGCTTTTGCACCAGCCTTTCAGCCACATATATATATTCTACATATATCATAATAAGACATAACATAGAAATAAAGCATGAAAGGTATAAAGATGCTAATTTAAGCAGAACAAACTTTAGAATAACTTATAAGGACTCTAGCATGTCCAACTCTGGGCAGCATGCAGCGTGGCACAGCTGGCAATGGGGCCCAACCCTGCCCTGTACCACCTGCCCCCCACTGCCCTAGTGGCTCTGTCCTGCTGAGCTGCTCTGCCCAGCTGCTGGATCACACCCATCACTCACCTACAGCCAAACATCAGTGTGCTAATAGTGCTGTCTGAGCTGAAATCAGGGCACGGGGAGGGCACAGTGCAGTGCTAACTCAAGTGATAGGAAATAATTTTATGCATTTCGATTCACTGGCTAAACACAGCCAATAGTGAAAAATACACAGTCATGCTTTCCGTTTTGATAAAGGAATTTGAGAACAGGTTTCAAAATTGCTGAAAAAATCATCTTTTTATTTGTATATTTGCAACTCAGTTTTCTGTTGGCATAAATACATGACCTGGAAGTTTTCAAATGGAGCGTGAATCAGACATTCAAATCAAAAATCTGACCATGTCTCTTTACTCTCATAAGCCCCATCTTACCAGAGGAAAACATTCTTCACAATCACGCTTTATTCATGTCATTGCTTTTTGGCAGTACGTACATTTGTGAAGAACTATTTTCAAGGATGAAATATAGGAAGAGTAAAATTTCATCAAAAATCTCTGACAAACACCTTGAGAACTCACTAAGAATTGCAGCCACTGCCAATGAACCAGCCTGATACATTAGCTTCACAAGAACAAGATCAAATATCCTACTAGTTCTGTGCTTATGTTGCTCGCTGCTCTCTTTTTTAAAAATAAAAAAATATTAAAAATTAAAATATGTTCTTTTACTTATATATATGGATTATATATTTTATGAGGGCTGCTCTGAAAGTAATGCCTGCCACTTTACAGCACGGTGTCAGAGACAGATGTTGGTGGTATGGTGGTAGAGGTTGAACCTTTCCACCAACATTCCATTAAGTTCTGTTGCTACACGACAGATGACAGCAGAGGGGCAGTTCCCTAGCACATTCTGAGGCCTTCTAAAAGTTTGTAAAGCATTTTAATATCCTTCAATGAAAGCCGATGCATTAAGGCAACAAATCACTGTTAAATATCACCACCAGTTCCAAGACTCTAGTCAGCTCTCTATTCTCATCAGTCATATTCAGCAACGGGGTTTTAACGTGTCCACTTTTTAGTTAACTCCAGGAAAAAGTCTATTTGGCACTACTACTGCTGCAATGTTGAAGTCTCTTGTCAGAGCTCTTTCATCACTTGTGACAGCTGGACTGGCAAGGTTGTGACTCCTTTGGCCAATCCTGCTTATGCTACTAACTGGTGAAGCACCAGCATGAACCTTCCAGACTTTCACCCAGTGGCACTACAGAGAGATCCGTTGTCAACTGTTGTCACTTCTGGAGCTATCAATCTTTGTTGGACAAAAGATGCAGAAGGCAACTAAAGAGGGAAGAGAATCATGTCATTGTCTCTTCTTCCTATTTATGCTCTGTCAGGTTTTACCTGGAGGTGATAGAGAGAAAAAGGTCTAAGCACGTCTTCCCTTCCACTTATACACTGGATTGTACAACTGCTGCTTAATTTAGTTCAGTTAGGAGTTCTTTTTTCCCTATGTTCCATAAAGGCTGGGCCTGAAGTAAATGTGTTCGCTCTCACTCGTGACTGATCTTAAGTTTAGACCAAGTTTCAGTTTAGTATAAGAAATGTGTGTAGGACTTAGTGATGGGAAAACTAAAAATACTCATCACCATCATTGCCAAAGATGCTCACGGTAATTTAATTAGGCCTTAGGGCATTCTTTTCAACATGCAACTATGATGTATGGGTCCAAGGTGTCAATGGACTCTGTAATACCAATATGCTCCATGTCAGGAGTTTCCCAGCCTTCATTACTGATGCTAGCTAGTGGTTTTCACTGAATATGAAATTGATTTTTAAACAGTGGCTCAAATAGAAGTGCCAGTAAGCAGAAAGGTGTTAGTCTGAAACACAGCTCTGCACAGGCAGTTCACAATGCTAGGTTTTCTGTTACTATCCTGTTTCTGCATTTAAACATGAATTTTGCAGATCAGTGAGAAAACAAAGGAAGTGTAACATCCATGGACAAGTGGTCTGTGTGGCTTTGCAGGTAGAATGGTTAACTGAGCACTTTACAATAAGTTGATCTAAAAATGAAGGTCTATGGTAGTTTTGTTATTTAACTAATATTAGCACCTTGGAAAACAATTAAGCAATCATGTCCAAATTGCACAAGCTGTTACTTTTTTATTTTACTATTCAGTAAATAAAAAGTTTTTGATCTCTATACTGGGAAATGGCTGAAAAACAGTAACATTCAAAAATACATACGAACACATATAGGCATTTTATTTAGACACGAGAAAATTTTTATTTCATTTTTTCTTGTTAAATTTCAGTGTATCTGTGAATATGTCAAGATGACAGAATCTCATTTAAAAGCAGTGAAGACAGCTGACAGAAAGTGCATTAAAAATTAGATTTTGAATTCAAAGAATGAAAGCTTTAAATCACTACAGGCATGTCTGTAGGACAAGATTGATACCAGATGCTATTTAGTACATGTTATTAACAAACCATTCAAGCCTTGAAGGGACCTTGTCACTACATAACTTCTGTCTATGTAAATAAGATTGAAGCAAGGATTTATACTGCCAGTGATATCAAGCATCCAGTACATCAAAGAAACAGGACAGAAAGTGCTCCTCAAGTTAAAGAAAGTACTAGAGAATGCTAAAATCTATGACTTTCCCCTGACTTTGCTTACGCACATAAATCATTTGACAGTATTACACAAAATCTATCCTATGAATGCACTGGCTTGCAGAACAAGAACAAATGCTGATGATTGTCTCTGTGCTAAGAAAAACAATAAACTAAATATTGTTGTATTATCACAATGCAATGTATATTAATGCAGATTATGTTAGATTATTAACTGTAAAAATATATATTGTGTAACTTGATAAAAATTCATTTTTTTTCTCTCTCACTTTCAAGGGTCTTCCTCTTGTCATGCTCTTCAAAAAAGAAGCAGTAACACCGCAGTTTCAAATACTTTGTGCTTTGGGGAATATTGTGATAGCAATCTAAGAGTCTAAATTTTGTTTCTCCCTGAAAATCTAGTCAATAACCTCCACTGACATATTCATTCGATGCTAATTTGACACTTCTGCCTTCTCCTGTGGTCTCCCTAATTTATCAAAACCAATTCTCCTTTGTTTTCTACCTTAGTCATCACATGCACACTTATCTACAAGCCACTTCAGATTGCATAAGCTACCAAAGGATGATAATGTAGATCTTCTCTTGATTTCATAATTTTTAAAACTGAGGAAACCATTAGGAGGTCAGTTTGACCTACAATCATCTCAACACTCATTTTGAATTAAAAAGAGTTTTCAGAAACATCCAGTGTTGATCTCAAAACCGGGTAAAAGAGAATGCACCTTATCTTTTTGTATATTTCTGAATTATTATTTACAATATAACTGTTTCTATCTCTGTTTTGGTTTGTTTTGCCAAATATTTGCTACAAAACCTTGAGGAATCCCAGTCAGCAGGAGATTTGAAAGCAAAATTTTCATGGGTTGGGATTTGATTTGTAAGGCCCTATGTGCTCTTTGTCTGAGATACTGCTATTCCTGTGCTAGCCTACAGTCATGGTGATTTCAGTATCAGCAGAACATTCCCTCCAAGAGGAGAGTTTAGAACTTACTTGTCCTGAAAAATCCTGAGACTTATCTTTGTTCGCTATTAGGATACTTTAATGGGATTTGTTTGTATTCCATGAGTAAAATTGCAGCAGGAAAATGATGCACTTTGGAACCAAAGAAGGTGAAGGAAATCTCAGAAAGCAGATATTGAAACACTAAGTGGCTTGTTCCAGTGACTTTTCACCTTTGTGACTCTCTATCAGTAAACAAGATGAGATCCGTTGGAGTCATCCTGAACAAACAAGTGGGAGCCTGTTTTGGCAAGAGCAGCAGGAGAGACACATGGAGACCTCCACAGGATTTTTTATTTCATGACTGGGCTCAAGGGTCCGACTTCTGATGGGTGGATTAGAAAGGAGTCTGCAAATGAATCTTCACTAAAGTTTACTCCTCCAAGTTCCTCATGCTTTTTAATGAGGTTATCTGGCCTATGTTAATTACTACTGGAAATATTCAGCATTTATCTGTCTCAACACTTGACAAATAAGGATATTGTTCTTTCACTGAAATTCAAAACTGCCATAAACTCTGCTTGTTATCTCTTTGATGAATTCAGCCCAGAGACATTACCTAAAAGTTATGCCTACAGTCTGGATTTGGTGTAATTCCACAATGTCTCACTTTTCTGGATTACTATTATTATTTTATTTTAGCCTCCTACTGATCTGTCAATTTGGAATTACAACATTACTGGTTTTACATATTATTGAAATATGGGGATTTATCCAGTGCTGTGTTAGGAAGGATATCAACGCACAGGAGACTTTTTACTGTAGATGTGTATGTACGTACATATATACACACACACATCTCCACATTATGTGTCCTCTTCTGCTTCCTTTTTAAATTAATCACATTCTCTTTGTGAGTCTATTCACTGTAACATCATCCCCTAATGTGACTATTACATCCTCATCACAGGCTTTACTGAAATCTGTATAGATGTCCTTGATTTGAACAACATCCAGCAGATTTAAATTCTGCAATAAATTTCAAATGGCAGAATTTTATTAGCACTTCAAGTTCTAGTGAATTACTGAGGTTGCAAAGCGTAACTGTATTTGATCTATTCAGCCCACAGGGCATATTTTCAGAGACTGTTGATAAATGCATTGAGGGGGAGAGGATATTCCTATTTGTTTTCCAAGTACTTAAAATAATTTAGCTTTACTTTACTCAGAATAGAAGGAGAGTTTTGGTTTCATTTTTAGGACTGTCATAAAACAAAGATGACCTCTCTAAGAGCATCATTTTTTATAAGAACTTAAACTCTGAATGCTGATTCTGAAGTGCTTACTCCACCCTACTCTTGTTTATGAAATGGCTGTACAGTTGTATGGCTGGTTATAAATAACACTGACAGGGCTCTCTAGCCTTTTCTAGTTGCTAGCAGGACCACGGGCCTAAAACTGTGGTCAGACTGCTGATGGATTCTCTTCTCATTGATATTCTTCTCGTGGTATGGCTGGCTTGAGACAACACAATAGCCTTAACTTTTTCCCTTCATCCCAGAAGGTGAATCATGTCCTGGATAATTCACACACTGCTTTTTAGTGGTGGAGCATAAAGCGGCTTCTGTACACCACTGGCTTAATAAAATACTGAGAATTTGTAGCACTTCCTATACTTTCTGTCCATACAGAGATATCCTGCCTAGCCGAGTTACTGTCACAACAAACAATTAATTTTAAGCATCAACCTAAAGCATAGATGCTGAGGTCAGCTCCCATGATTCATGCAAAAATTAGAATCATTGAAATGAAAATATATAAACCCAAACATCCTCTCTTCAGTGATTGTTATTAAGCAGAGATTTACAACCAAAGCCCAATCATGTTAAGGTTGGATGCATGTTTCAACTAACAGCTATTTCAGACATTAAGTGATATATTTTACAACATACTGAATGATTGCTCTACTAGGCTGGTAACATATATTTCATGGAAAACGAATAAATTCCTTTTTGACAGAAGAGGTAAATTCTAACCTACTGAAATGAAAATTTGACCTTTGAGTATTGTGATACCCCGTTTATTGATGGCAGCTTCTTTGATAAGATAGTGTGGTTATTATATTTTTGATAGAACAATAAGAAAGTCATTGACTGTGAAGCTTTGAAAGCAAAGTGGAATCTAAATTACATAACATCAACTTGAAATTGGCACAGAGTGTTTTCTATATGATAGGGGACAATTAAATCAGAGATAATGGAAGAAATAAACTAACCCAAGCACAAATCACTAGAGAAATTACTGAAGAAATGTAGCATACCAAAACAGGTGAGAATGAGCAAATAAATATTATAACTTCAATTAAAAAATAGAGTATTTAATGGACTGGAAAGGGATGTGGGAATTATGTTGGCTGATGTATTTCAAACTACTGAATTAAATCTATAATATCTGTTTGTGTCGCTATATTTTCATGTCTGTGGTTGCCTGGAAGTCATCTTCTAGGAAAAAAAAGCAAAAAAAAAAAAAGATGTCATCATGTCAATCTGACTAAAATAGTGCTATTTATTGCTGTCAGAATCTAACTGGAACCATTTTGTGCAGCCACATATGTCAGGAACAACACTACAACAATACTAGTTACAAATCAAGCTGATTCTGGGAGCAAAGCTGCTACACTATGGACTGTGCATATGGGAAGGAATAACTAGCCTCAAAAAAAATCACAGGTTTCTTCAGCAGAAGTTACAATTCAATATGTAGGTGTTGGAAAGAGCTGCTAAAGAGCCAAGCTGCATTTGTGTTGTGAGGGGTCTTCATTAACATGAAGGATTCTGTGCCTGGATCTGTTGTTAGCAGAAGATTGCTGCATTAAGTGTTAGGGTGGATTGGTTTTCTGAGCTGGACATTCTTTTCTTGAAATGATTTCAACAACAAAACCTCTTTTCATATAAAGAAAACATCCAGAAAAACAATTCACTGCAAAGGGATTTGACTCTATCAAATTATTACAAAGAAAACATTCACCATTGAATATCCAGCACTAGCATGCTACCTTGCAGGTGGAAAAGTGATGACAGTATTTATTTTCCATCATTTATTCAGATTGCTAAAGCATTTCCTAGTTGCACTTTCTATGCACCGGGTGCCTTTTCCACTGCTTGAAGTGAAGACACACAGCAATATAAAATAAATTACTGTACCTCACATCTTCAGGGTATCATTGAACAATGTTAATTTTTTCCCCCTGAGAATAAACTACTGAGCCCAGTGGAGAAAAATAACAAACACTGTGAGTTGCTGAATTCTATCATGTGAATCTAAATTTCATATTTCACATACACTCGGTAGATTTTAGTATGCCAATACTTGATTATTCTAAACACAGCTTTTTCTTAAGATAACCAAATATACATCATTTCTGTGGGATGGAATAGCCATAAAACTAGTTTTCGGTGGGTCCATATATTATACATTATTGATAATTTGAAGCTTTCTTGTTTTCATTTTTGAGTACGTCTCAGGCCTTATTTACTGTTTTTGAATGTTCAGGGTGCACATGAATTCAGAACTCATTTAACAAAACAAAGGAATGCACCTTGGCTAATGCTCCATGGCTAATGAGAAAGTTAGTTGTAATACCATTTCCACTTAAGTCACCTGATACATATAAATGGAACAAAAACACTCAAAAAGAAAACAAACCAATTCAAGAAGAGATCATTTGGACCTGCATTTCCTCTGGTTGTCGTCTTTAGTATAATGAAAAAAAATAAATCAACCACTCTTAACAAGAAAAACCTTTGTAGCACACCAGTTTTCCTTATATTAATCCTAGGTTTACACTGATCAGACATCCTGGAGAAGATATTTTGCTTTGCTTGTTCAACACAGTTCACTTTGTACTAATAAATACTTATTACTTCATTATTTTTTAAAGGTTGCTTGCTGAACACAAACAAAGTACTCCTGTGTTGCTTTAGTGTTTTAACTTGTTTTGAACAAAATAGCAGTTGAGTACAACTTAAATATTCACCTTCCAAAGCCTGACCAAATTACACTGCACATTCAATTTCTTCTGCCTTCCAGAATAAGCAAATTGAATGTGATGTGTTATAAGACGAATTGGATCAGCACTTCTATAAACTTCAGTACTTTTCTGTCTCCATCCACCAACTTATTAATTAGAGAATGATTGAATCTTACAGACTAGAGCAGTGTAGGGAAGCTCAGCTATTTGTACATGACCTGGTCTGGAATTAAAATTGAAATGGGGAAAAGGAGAGAGAGGGAAAGAAGATAATAACATAGTTCACAATTAAGTTTATATATTGTACTGATACATACATACTCAAAATAATAATCCCTGATAATAAGTTTTTGTTTGCTGTGCAGTGGTTGTTGTAGGCACTGTGCTTGGGGGTCTTGAGATCTTTGGGCAAAGAGCATGAGCAGTGCACAAACAATTTCAGCTGATGTGACTGGAAGACAGCTAATCTACTAATGACCTGAAATTTTACGACATCCATAAAAGCTATATAGTTAAAAAAATAAATAAATAAAAAGATACTCAGCTCTGGATGTTCCTACCTACCGTAGGCACTTTTCTGACCCCTATTACTGTACTATCAAAGCACCTCACAATCTTACTATCTTTATGTTGAAAAACCCCCTGTGAGGGTTTGCTGTTATCTCTGCACTCACACTGACACTTTATGTTTCAAGAAAGTACAAAATCAAACTGATTCAAATGCAATACCTCCCTTTGGCCTTGGAGGCCCAAGGCAGCTCTTTCCAAACATGGTTTCAATCATGTTTCACAGATTAAATGAATTATTCAGGTCTGTAAATCTACATTTTGCAGAAGATTTTGCTCAGCTTAAGATCAAGTTATAAAAAGTCATCATTGCTCTAAACTGTTTCATATTGGTACAGTTTTGATAGTCATACAGGAAGTGCACATCTTTTACATGCACGCTAGTTTTACAACAAAGGGCAAAACTGGTGGTTTTTTTTTGTACATACTTTAGAAAAAAAAAATAAACACCTCAAAAGTTCAAAGAAGAAGGATCTCTGATTATAAATGAACGTAGAGACCTGATTTGTACATCTGATGGTAAAAACAAGGAGCTAGGATTTCCTAATCCCACTCTGTCATACCTCTTTTACAGATCTATTTTATTCAGAGTTTGAACAGACATTACATAAAGTTCTTGATAAACTTGGAAAAAATTAAATATTCTTGGATAGAAAAGACTGAAGAGCAGAGGAGAGAACTGACTAAAGGGTTAAATTTCATTAAATGACACTTCTTATTTTCTGTTATTTTGTTTTCTCAGTAAACTATGGTTTTGTTGTGCTGGATGCTAACTGAAAAATGTATAGTGAATTGATTACGGTATGAGAGATGGGAATGTTTGGAGACAGCAATTCTTTCAAGAATGCACCAGAATGAGCAAAGGAGATGACATTTCTTTTTTTCATCAGAGTAATCCACTTTTGGTGGTGAAGAGGAATAAACCAGGAATCAAGATGTAAAATGACAGGGAAGTTGAATCAACTTGAAATTTAAAATCTTTGATACTAACAAAGGCCTCCTCTGTGGTCTCACACATTCGTTCTCATGCTCTCAAGTGATCTAGGACAACTATTTGAGGACCAAATGGAGAATTGGATCACAGAGGTGACAAAGTTAATTGCAATTGATTATTATTTTTACAGTTCTCAATTTCACATTTCTACTCAGTCTCAAGCTTCTTGTGTGCACTCAGAAAAAGGCTTTAGTAAGCAAGGGAAAAAGACACCAAAATAGGAGGCTGGATTTGTTATAGGGGAGCATTATAAAACATCTGTAGTGCAAAGAAGGGAGAATTATCTTCAACTGTTTGAGCCACAGGGTTGTCATCTGTCTTGTTCCAACATAAACAAGTTACTCACAGCTCATCAGACAATGGGACAAAGCAACTGTGAGATAACAACAATCTTGTATGAGGTTTGGGCTTTTTCATGTACAAACTGCACTAAGTTACTCACATCAACTCTACTGAGAATCTGTCATTGGGAAGATTATTTAACAAGAAAACTACTTTTCTGGGAGAAAACTGTGAAACCAGTAAATACTTTCTAGTCCAATCTATTGTCACCTCCGAAGGCTGCTGCTCAGATCTCAATAATTGTACAATATTGCCTTTGTTTTGATAAAAAAATTCCCAAGAGTGGTTCTATCTCCAGTTTATTTTACAGCAATCAGATGCCTAGTAGTTTCAGCAGTCATTTTAGCAGCTTGATTTGGAAATATCTTTTAAACTACAACTGAGCAACAAAAACTGTCAGTGAACGATTTTATTTGCTTTTTGCTGTTTAGTTTCTGGTAGGAAAGAAGGAAGAAAATAGAATCACAGAATCATAGAATCACAAGGTTGGAAAGGATCTACAAGATCATCTAATCCAATCGTCCTCCTATTACCCTTGCTACCACAACCACTAAACCATATCTCGTAGCTCCTCATCCAGACACCTCTTGAACACTGCCAGGGACGGTGACTCCACCACCTCCCTGGGCAGGCCACTCCAGTGCCTGACCACTCTCTGAGAGAAAAAGTTCTTCCTTATGTCTAACCTAAACCTCCTCTGGTACAACTTGTGGCCATTTCCATATAAACATTTAATCAACGTTTTTAGTTGTAAAAGCTGTCTTCAGGGATGTCCTGGTTTCAGTTGGGACGGAGTTGATTTTTCCTTCATAGTGTCTAATACAACACTACGTTTTGGCTTAGGAGCAAAACACTGATAACACCATTGTTTTAGTTGTTGCTGAGCAGCACTGTGTGGAGCCAAGGACAGTTTAGTTTCTCAGCTTCTCATACTGTCCTGCTATTGAGAGGGGCTGAGAGGGCACAAGGAATTGGGAGAAGACAGAACTAGAGCAACTGACCTAAACTGGCCAAAGGGATATTCTATATCATATGGCACCATGTGAATAAAACTTGAAAATGGTGTGGAGTTGGCAAGGTGGGCAACAACTGCTCGGGTCAGGATGGGCATCAGTTGGCAGGTGGTGAGCAATTGCTTGTGCATCACTTGTTTTTTATATATATATTATTAGCATAATTGTTATCCTTTTTTTTCCCTCTCCTTTTTCTACCTTATTAAATAGCTTTTATCTCAAACCACAAGTTCTACTTTTTTTTCTGACTCCCCCATCCCACTGGGAGAGGAGGGAGTGGAGGGAGTAAGTGAACAATATTGTGGAGCTTTGCCACCTGCTTGGTTGGAGCACAACAAAGGATAACTCTTATCTGCTGTCATACCAGATAGAGACTGTTGTGGTAAATCTTTATCTTTGAATCTCGTAATGAGGCATGCACTAAACAGGAACAGGCAAGCACAGCTTCCTATTATTTCTTACTACACAGAATAGAATAGAGTGTAATAGAACTGAACTGCACAGTTCAGTCAGAAGGAGCGTGCAAAGCTCATCAGTTCCAACTGTCTAACCACTTCAGGGAAGACCAAAAGTTAGAGCATGTTATTGAGGGCATTATTATCGAACGTTGATAGTCATGGGAAATCAACTATCTCTCTAGGAAGCTTGTTCCAGTGTTGGACCAGTCTCACAATACAGAAAGGTTTCCTAATGCCCAGTCTGACCCTCCCTGGCAAAGCTCTGTGCCATTTCCATTCTGCCATCGGTTCCCAGGAGCAGAGCCCAGCATCTCCCCCTGTTTCCCTTCCTCAGGGAGCGGCAGAGAGCAGTGAGGCTGCCTCTTGGCCTCCTTTTCTCCAGACCAGACAACACGAGTGCCCTCAGGCTATGCCTTCCAGCCCTTTTATTGGCTTTGTTGACCTCCTCTGGATGAATTCAAGTATCTTAACATCATTTTTATACTTTGGAGCCCAGAGCTGCATACAATACTCAAGGTGAGGTGACAACAGCTCTTTTGACTGGCTGGCTGGGCTGTGTTTAGTGCACTCCAAAAAGTGGTTTGCCTTCTCAGCTGCCAGGGTACACTGCTGGCTCACATTGAGCCTGCTGCCAGCAGCACCCCCATGTCCCTTCCTGCTGAGCTGTTCTCCAGCCACTCTTCTCCTAGGCTGTGCCTTTGCCTGGCATTGTTCCATCCCAGGGCAGAAACTGGCACTTACCTTTGTTGAATTTCATTTCATAGAAGGCTGGTGGATGAAGAACCAAAACTACTTACTGTCCCAAGTGTCTACTCTTGCCAGTCAGTTTGTCACCTCCTGTCTTGTGTTTTATCTACAAAATGGCCAAAGATAAAATTTTTCAGTAAGCAAGAACACAGGAGGATACATATCAGTAGAAAATACATTGCAGGAACAATCCTGAGTAAACTGTTTAATATTATGTTTGTTTCCTCTATCTCTGCTTATGTGCAATGTCTCTACCATTTATCCTAAGAGGCAATCAAAGCATTTATTTCAAATTATAGCTACAAACGTGACTTCTCTTTAGGTAGTGACATCATTACTAACCTGTCAATCCTAATTGTTATTAAGCAAACTATTCCTTTCATCAGTTCATTGCTGTGCATGTACTCCAGCACTGATCACCAAAGGAACTGGGCTACTGCTGTTTCTACGAGTGGAGATCTGAAAGTTTTCAAATAAGAGACCATCAAATAATTGACACTAATTGCCAAATTAATTACACTGAATATCACACAAATACTAGGATTCAGGAAGATCTTCATAAACATGCAGTAGTTATCTAAGCTTTCCTGAATAGCACAGGCATGTTAATTACAGAAAGCTAAACACTGCATTTAATTCATTCAGCTTTTCATGTCAATTGGCTGGCATTTTTTTGAATTCTATTTCTTCCAAAATCAAACCAGCTCTTCTCTGTTCTTTGTATTGAAACCCTTACATTGTAGTCTGATGGACATTATATCTGAGATCCTTTTTATTACTGCATATAAATTAATCACACAGTATATTCAAAAGGCCTCCTTTTCCATTTAATTTTTTTCAGCCAAGTTTTTAAAAAGTTATTATTGTCTCTATTATTAGTGACAATTAAAATTTCAAAAAATAATGAAGCGAAAGTAATGAATCCACCTGAATGAATAATACTTAAAATTGGAAATTTCTCCTAAAAGTTCTTACTTTTAAAGAAGTCTGCTACATAGTTGTGCACATGGCTGAACCACAAGATTATTAGCAACTGCTCATTCAGATGAGTTATTTTGCATCTAACTGTCTACAAGTTAGTTGACTATGAAACTGCCCAGTTTTTGTGTGTAATCAAAATAACTGTGTACACATTTGGCATGTAATTACGTTTCTAAATTGATTAAAATCCAGCCCTGAAACGACTGCAAGCTAAGGCTTGGCTTCAGTGATTAGTTCTTAAAACTTCTTTCATAAGCTTGAACAAATAACTCTTTTTGCCAAAAAAATGCTGCCAACTGTGAAAGTTAATTATGATAAATGTAACACAGTTCTCTCATCACCAATGCACAAAGAGAGGCTTTTACCTCTTCTAACTTTATTGTCCATCAAGACGGAGATGGTGCTTGAGGTTTTTTCCTTTAACAAGGACAGATATGCTCATGAGTGACAGTTAAATTTGTTGGAGGTATTAAATTGCTAATGCTAATGCATTCTACAATCTTCTGAACTGATTTAATATATTAGACTGTCGCTCAAAGTCCTAATAAACAATTCTGCATTCTTAGTTTAAAATAATCCTGTCAGATCTAGAGGTTTTCTCAATTGGCCTCCATTGTTAATGTGATAGTAGTTTACAAACAAATGATTTTTTTCTTCATAGGTTGTATCACAGGAGACTTTAATGAGTGTTTCTCTTGTTTCTCTTTTTAATTTATTATGAAACAGCTGTGCCAGAGCTTAATGGTGTGGATTTTTGCTTTAAAGCACCTGTGCTCGTAGCTAGACTTCTCCATTTCTTGCAAATAATCTCTTACTTATTCACATTTGAACAGATCTTTCTTCTCATTTTAAGATATTGCAAACTCAGCCTTGTGCAACTTAATACATTTTTGAAGAATTACTTCATTATGTTTATTCTAATATAGTATAATTTCTCCATGGAGTGCTACTTTTGCTTCAGAGACTCGTAAGAAGCTCAACAAGTACTGAAGTTTCATGTTTGCAGATGTGAAAACAGAGGTACTCATTATGGCTAATAGACATTGACAGGAAAATCATTAAAANAAAAAAAAAAAAAAAGAGAAATGAGAAAATCATTACTCTGAAGTACATCTATGTAGAAAACCTGGGTATTTTGATACCAGAGTATTCTGAAATATTTAAGGCTCTCAAATACAGGAAGAGAAGCACTTAGCATAAAATGATTTAGATTATTGTTTGGATAAGAATCCAGATTTTATATGAGTATGAAATCAATATATCAAAATTGCTGCTAAAGAAAAAGTTGTAGAGAACTCTATCTTAAGCTGATATTAATAATGCCTTCTTGTGTTTTGTTTGCTTTTCCTTATCTGGGTGCTGGTAGCTGCAGGAGGATCTAAGATAACCGTAACACACAAACCCAAATTGTTCTGACAGTTAATTCCATAATTGGCTGCTATTTGTTTAAGATAGCTTCATCTCTGATTCTGATGTTTCTGGTAATGAACTTTCTTAAATTAGTCATCCTCAGAGTTAGGTAAGTGTTCCCTAAAGCAGATAGGTCTTCATAGACAGCTTTCAAGATTAGAACAAAGGATAGGAATGAATCACAGAAGATCTAAGGCTAGTCAGCACAACTAAGTTTATACTAATGAGAGCTCAGCAAGTCAACCATGTGAACGTATGTGTATTCACTTTATGTGCAGGATGAAGTCTGGTTTTGCTTATTAACCTAAAGCTGTACAGAGAGAGAGAAATCTGTCCAAATGTGAAGATTACTTGATCACTTATTCAGAGGATTTAAATTACAGCATTTGAATTGAGCAATGACCCCTCCTGAAAACCTTCTTTTTATTTCACTTTTAGACCATCCTGGCTACAAAGCATATAGAAATATTTAGTCTTCTAAAAAACAAAGGGCACTGAAAATTGAGGACTGACTTCTCAAGCTTGTGTTAGAGAGTCAGTGACACTGGAGCTCCGTCAGATTTTACAGACTGAAGACCTGCTGCCCTGTCTGCCTATCTATCTTATTTTTGTATGTTAAACATGCTTCTTCATAAAATGAACTGGAAACTTGCATCTAATGTACAAAGAGAGACTTCTAGGAAGTACATGTGACATGGCTAGTCCTTTTGAGAACAGTGCAAACACAAAACACTTAACATATTTTTAAAGGTTCTGATTTGTTTCTTTCCTATGTTAACATTTCTCAGCCTGTCATTCAAATTTTTGAGTTGTCGCATCTGGTTGAATCAGTCACATCATTCTGTATTACTTTATAAAGCAAAACACAGCATGACTAATATTACCAGACAAGGCTTTTTTGCAAATGTTCTGTTTTTGGAAGCTGGGAATTTTAGGGAATGCATTGGTCCTTGGATATCTGACCTCTTCTATTTGACATAATTTCTGAGTTTTTTTTTTCCTGATGTATGATGTAAACTGGCTCTGATGGAAGCATAAATTCTGCCATGGAGAATGTGAGAAACTTTGTAGTTCTGGATGAAGGAATTTGTGGTTTGACAATCAGACAAATTGCCCACATTTACTGACCACCTAACACATGCAGAAATCTTTTTATACATTTGAACAGCCCTATCTCATCCTATTTGCTTCAAATGAGGATTTAAGGGATTCATTCCTGTTTCATACAGCATATTGAGATTCTTACCTTTGCAGGTGTCAAGAAGGCTTCCTTTGAAAGATTGATCTGTTTTAGTTATGACTGAGTTTTGCTTTTACCATCAAATACTCGGTTTCAGAAATGTGCAAAGCTGTGAGTGACCACTGTCTGTCATCACTGTGATTAGATCCATCGCACTTGATATGGTCACATACCAGTTCTTACTCATAACTTGTTTAATTGCAAGCTGACAGTTCCTAAGTCTTGGTAAAAAGTGTGGCCGGTCTGTCTTACGTGCTTTTCGAGATCAAGATAATTTTCTGTAGGTTACTCCAAAAGTAATGCCTCCTATTTATTTCAGCGTTAGCTACAACAGATACAAAGAGAATAGTAACACTATTTTATAGTGCGAATTCTCAGCTACAAAACACCATTCTTCACCATAGTGACCATCATTAGCTCTGCATTTTTGCCAGCTGTGAACAAGAGGCTACATGCTGTGCTCATAAAAATCTGCTCCAGCAGAGATGACCCCCTGTTTCACAGCCACCATGATGGCGTTATTGCTAGGAAAACATTGCCCACTTAGTCCACATTACATTAGCCTGAACTGATGGAAGTCAGAAGCTGCTAAGTCTAGACTATACAGCGGGTATGGTAGAACAGTATAGCCAAGACTGGCAGTGTGCTCCACGGTCTTCAACCCAGTGTGTGGCCTGGCATTATCACGTTGCAAGAGAAAGGCTGTCTTCTTCTCTGACTCTGGAAGTTTGAGCTTTCAGCTTAGTCAGCATTGTGATGTAGTGGTCAAAGTTGATGGTCCAGGAAATCCAGAAGGATCACCTCTTTCTTGTTCCAAAAGACAGTACAAGTCACTTTATCCACTGAGAGCTGTGCCTTGAACTTCTTCAATGGAGAATTCACATCTGCACTCCGTGGACTGTCATTTTGACATTGGTTTGTAGTGGTGACACCTTGTCTCATCACCAGTAATGATGCAACCCAGTCCCTTTCTATCTTGTATTGGTTCAATAGATGCTAACAAACTTGCATATGGTGTTCTTCCTGTTCCTCTGTAAGCATTCATGGGATCCCCCAGGAGCAAACTTTGCAATATTCCAAGGTTGTCACCATTGTTCCCAATGCACTAAAGCCTATATTTAGCTCCCGACACAGTTCTCTGGTCACAATCCACTGATTCACACAGATGGACTGATCAAGACACACTTCATTTTGTGGTGTGACCACTGTGCGTGGCCGTCTGGAACATGGCTTGTCTTTCACATCGCTATCACTGCTGCTGAAATGCACCACCCACTGCTTCTCTGTACTCACATCCACTGTTTGATCTCCATAAGTGTTCAGCAAGAGTCAATGAATGTCAGTGGGGGCATTTTTTTCCACATGGAGGAATTCAGTTCCACATCTTTGCTTCATATGCATTTTCATGTCAGACACCATTTTGTCAGACTGTCCCTCCATTGTCATCTCTAGCACAGCAATAAAATGTAATGGAATGCTGGTGGAAAAATACGTCTGCTGCCATACCTACTGCCATACTGCCATAGCATGATCCTTGAGGTCCCTTTCAACCCAAGCTAATCTGTGATATGATGATACCAACAACATCCACCTCTGATATGTGGACCAACATAATAAAATAGGAGACTCTCCTAATAGGAGGAATAGTCCTCATAGTTCATAAAACTTATAAAGTTAATGCCAAGGATGAAATAGGCATTTGTTCTATGAATAAGCTTTACAAAGTAGATATAGAAAAGATAAGGTGACAAGCACAGATGTAAGAAATAGATAAAGACAGGCTGAGAAAGAATGGAAAAAATCTATCAAGATGCTACCTCACTACTGCTTTAATGCTGTTGTTCATTGAACTGTTTCCCAATCATCTCTTCATTTCAGTATTACAAATAGACTGAATTTTTATTTTTGAAAGAGGATGCCCAGCATTTCTTCAGTTAGATTTGCAATTCTATGAACTCCACACAGTGTCTGTGGTAATAACAGATAATAATTATGATCTGGTATAATTTTCATTACACAGTTGATCTTGCATAAATTTCAAGCTGTAGCAGCAATGGTCTGCCATTAGTGTAGGATATGGGAGGAGCTGATGAAAATGAACTCCCCAAACAATAGGTTTGTTGGGACCGTAGCTATAACAGCTTTCTTAGTTGTTGCCTCATTCCTTGTGGGAACAGTTCTGCAGCTGCACTACATGCAGAACTCCCACTGAAGTCTTCGAGCAAGTGCATAATTGGGCCCTAGTGCACACTTTAACACATTTGTTTTCATTACCATGTTTACTATCTATGTTATGGAGATGTCTGTTATGCTGTACTCCGTGGCTCTAAAACTACAATGTGAAAGCAGTATTTTATATTTCTTTTTGAAACAATAATTTAGCAATTATTTTCTCCTTATGCGTGTGTTTTTAGAAGTACCTCTGTGGGTTCCAGAAGAGTACGCAAAGTCAGCTCTTTACTACAGCATTTTGAACATCTTATACTTGTAAACTTTACAAAGCAATACAGGTTGGATTCTTCTTTCAGACTTTGTAAGCAGTTGAAAATAAAAATACCATTTCATAGAGAAGTTTTTTGTTTATAGAATCTAGAGCAAAATTTACTACAAATTTACAGTTGGCATTTCAGTAGACTTTTATGTTTTAAAACATGACAACTTTTATGTTGGTTTGTTTTTTCCTTTAAAGAATGTGGATACTCAAAATTACATATTGCAGTTCTTCAAATGCATTCTCTGTGAAATCTTAAAATATAGTCCTTGAAAATCTCACTACCAAGTGTAAAAGGTAAGGGGTTTATCTCATATCTTTCTTTCATTGAAGAATAATATATATTTTGGGGGAGTGGTGAATATGTACTCGATGAGAAATATTTGCAGACAGCACATACCAAATCAATATCTTTGTTTCTTCTCCTAATCTTCACTCTACAGATAATCAGCGTTCAGACAACTGAGGATTTGGGACTGTTAGAAGATAAGGATGAATTGCTGACAGCTTACTCATTTCCTCATCCAAAAATATGTTAGGTCATTTTTTTTTGCCATGTGAAATATGATACAGATATATCATCAGCATTTGATAAATAGAGAGGTTTTTTAAAAATTGCATCCGAAATACTTGACATTCAGTACTGTTTTTGAAAATGATAAAATCATAATTGTAAAAAAGACCTGCAGTATTGCCAATCAGATTCTTGCTGTTATATGCACCCTGGCACATACATCTTACTGTCCCCCTGCAGAAGAAGGAATGAGCATAAAGAAAAGAGCAATTTTCCTGCTGTAAATTGGAAAGTCTGCCAACCAGCTAAGTGATCTACCATCAATCAGTGTTAAATTCTCTTTGGCTGCAGAAAATTCAAGAACTAACTATTACTGAGAGATTTCACACAGTGACTAATGGTATATGACAAACGCATTTAAAATCTGCATAGACCAGCATCAGTTTAAAATATAACACAAATAATAAACAATTCTAAAGGTATCCTGGTGTGCAAAATAAGATATAATCTCCTCAGACACATATTGTACATAGAAGATTACCATTCTAGAAATGCATTCAATATCAATAAGAAAAAAGTCAAATATACAATATGATTTCTTTAGGAATAGCACCTTTCATGCAATGTATACTGCAATGTTGCATGTATTCAAGCAAGACTGTACAGCAAGATGGCTAGGGTCATAGAAGAAAGCGAAGATGACAGCTGAATAAAACACTGGGCTGAATACATGATCACTTCACTCACATGAGGAACCTCATTAAGTAATATTGAAATTTTGAAGTGAGGAAGGTCTTCTCCTCTACCATGTCATTACTGAAGCCACAACTAATGCATCTGTTCCAGATGGCAAGCATTCAAATGAATACGAGATAGTGTTGTTGCTTGCATACTAAGTTGGCCATTTCTTAGTACAAATATTTTTCATTCTACTCGTGTCTGTTTAATTTTCCCTTAAAAACATATTCTTTAGTTAAAGAATATGGAAAAATATTTACAAAAAAGTAATACATAATTTATTAAAAGCTGTCTGCACCTCTCGTTGAAGAATAATCCATGAAACTGTAGATATTTGCCTTAAATTTGCATTTTGAAATATTTAGACCTTGTCATTTATTTCAATTCATTTTCCAGATTTACATACTTAATTTATAAAATAAACTTCATCATTTTGACACTGGCCGTTCTAGCCACAGTGGTCTTTTATTTTTCTTTCTTTCTGACAAAGGTGTGTTACCACAGAAGTCAATGAGAATACAATTTCTGAATTTATTGGGAACAGGATCTGCTATTTTGGGTTTTGTTAAGCTATGAAGGAACCATAACAGTTGAGGGCAGAGGTGTCTTCGTTTTGAATGGACACATATGATGAAAGAAATAGAAATTTGTAAGTTAAAGAACCCAGGGCAAGGTGTGCTATACTGAGAATACAAGTAGTCCTAATAATCACCAAAGTGAGATGGAAAAACTCGAATAAATGTAATCATACCAAAAAGCTTCAGGCTGAAGTAGTTTCCCCCATTCCCAGCAGAAATAAGAGAACCATGAGGGAAGTGTAACTAAATAGCTTAAATGTGTTCGAGCACAGTGTTTGCAAGCTATGGTATGATCTCTCAAATATTAGTCTGACCGTATGTCTCTTCATCCATCTTTCTGCCTCCTAGAATTTAAATGTTCACAATCTGCTTAAAACTTTGAATACTGAGACTATCCGTCTTTGAACTGTGATTTTCTGAATCATTCATATATCAGGTTATCTAATTTTGACTCATCTGAGCTCAGATATCTCATATTTAAATGGGATAAAGTGATCTATATGTTTAAGAAAATAGTGCTGATGCAAATTTGGAAGTCCGTTTCAGTCAAAAGCAGAGGTAATACAAGAAACAAAGGTATACCTTATGCTTGAGCTGTTTCTAAAGCAACAAAGCATACTGTTCCACAACAATAACTCTACAAGAGCAAATGCTCTCTATATATAATACTGTGGAAGCACGTACCAGGACAGTAAGAATAAACAAGAGTACTTAAATAATCATCCCATTAGCTAAACTGTTGTAATGACTCTGTGCCTTGAATCTACTCTGCTGCTTCACTTTAATTTACAGCATTGCTAACAAGACATCAGAAACAGTACAAAAAGGAATTTATGTTAACACTTAGCACAATTCTGTTTAACTCAGTGTTAGCAGATACCCATTTGGGATGGACAGAAGGTACACAAAAAAGGTAACCAGCAAATACAGACGATTCCAGGTCCGCTGAATGCCATAAAATACCTCTCTGTGTTATTCTTGCACCTTGAGTAATTACTGTGAAGGCCATGGAGCTTTCTGTAGGGCAAGTGGAAGCAAGTCTATAAAAAATTTGGCCAAAATCAATTTAGATGGCACTCAAAACTCGAAGTTAAATGAAGTCATAAAGCTTACCATATGGATTTTATTTCCAATTATTTACTTCTCCCAAAGAAAAAAAAATTAGTCAAAACTAAAGTAGACATGAAAGTTTGGCAACACAGATGACAAAGCAGAAGGATATTTTCCATCCCTTCTTTGTGCTCTTGTCTATTGTTAGCAAAAGCCTCTGATGTATTATTATCATCATATTATCTTCTATGGCTTTTAATAGGTTTTTGTTTGTTTTTTTGTTTGTTTTTTTATGAGTAAGGAATTGATGGCTACATGCAAATGTTCTCTGAAGGTAACAGCAAAATAAAGTACTATTTACACCGAAATTCATGTACTAACTAAAAAGCATTAACAACAGCAATTAACAACAATGAAGTTTGTGCTGTTTCCATCTGTAATTTGCAATATACTGCAAATGATATTCACTCAGTAATACATTAATTAGCGTATTTTCTTCGATTAAAATATAGGAGTTCTATTTGTTTTAAGATACTTTTATCAAAGTATTCCATTTCTGCAAATCCTGTCTGCTAGATAATCAGAAATTGTTAAGGATATGAGAATTCACTCAGCCCTGAGCAAAGTATTATTTCCTTAGCATGAATTTCAGAAAGGAATCAAGAGACAGACTTTGGATTTTCTGTTACCCAGGTGGGATAAAAGGAACAATATTTTGCATCAAGGTCATTGGCAGATTCAGGTATTCCTCACCTGTGCTATCCAGATACACGAATGGAATCCGCTGCCTGCATAAAACTTTTTGTAGGACAGAGAGAGAGAGACACAGAGCTGGAGAGACAAGTTTCACCCTGTCATCAGCTCTCCTTCATAAATACAAGATATAGGTAGAGCTATGTGGAAGAAAAGCTTGTACGTCTGTACTCTTCAGCTCAAACAAGCATATTCACTAGCTGAACAAATTTTTCAGGAATAGAATTTCTAGGAATAATTTAATCGTGCGAACACCTTTTGCTTTTTTTTTCCTCTTAATCTTTAAAGAAAAATTCTCTAATTTGAAGGAACAATCAGAGTAATCTAGAAATCTCTGAGAATGATGACAGCTTTCTTTCTCTCCGACAATATAAGTACCTGCTTCATCTGTACCTATGCAGCAGAATCCAGGTAGATAATAGGGTCTTCATATCTGTCCCAAATGACCTTGCAGATACCATTAACCTAAATGAGATTAGTCACTGGAGCTGTGCACAGTTGCTCTTAGCAGATGCAGCCACAGCAGCAGCACTTATCAGTAAAAGAAGCTTGTTGAAGAAAGAGAGCTGGATTTGGAAGTTTTGAAGATGATCATAAGGACATATGGTATCTGAATTTCTGACTATGCCAGAGACAAGCAGGCATAAGTATGTGTATCAAAAAAAAAAAATGGAAAAAGCCTCTGTGAAGAAAGCACATTTTCATGTTCATTTTTATAATACACTGCAAGTGTTTACACAGAAGTCTCCCATTCATGAAAGTGGAGTTTATTACTATCAATCACAGAAACAGCAAACAAAAATGCTGAGATTTTATGTACAGTGCTTCATTCTGAGGGTTTTAACACTTCTGTAGGCAGCAGTAGTTATTTTACTGGCAAACGGTGTCATTGGGAATAGGTTGATCATCTGGCTAAGTTGTAGCTTTCATAAAATATCAGCATCCCAGCTGAAAAACAGCCATAACAACATAATGGGGCAGGTTTTCCTTTGCATGTATTTAAACACTTATGCTCAGGTTCTAATTGCTGCTGTAGAGAATATATTTTCTGCAATAAGAGAATCAGACACATTTCAGTGTTATTGTTAATCTATCAATTCACATGAAGAATTTTTATTTTCCCAGTACCTTTCCAATGCCAAAAAGCTACTGTGGATACAACTGTTCTGTGTACTTTTAATGAATTTGTGAAAAACTCAAAAAAAAAAATATCTCAGATTCATATCATATTTAAATAAATTACAAAGGACAGAAGCGATCTCTCATATAGTCAGCAAAGAAGGAGCAACGCTTCAGAGAGCCATGGGGCGGTATAAGACCTGAACTGGATTTTGAAGATGTTTGACTTTTCTCTGTCTACCAAAAGAGTTCCTGAAAACTACTGCCCTGACTTAATCACTTAAAGTAGTTATGGAAGGTTCAGATTGATCTAGACTTTTGTTCTTGAAATAACTTCAAGGAAAAGACCTTACCAGAAAAATTCTAGGTTGTGAATTAATATGGTAGTTAGTGAGTATGGCATTATTCCAAGGATTAAAACATCCTCTAAAAGTGACAACTCTGAATGAAAGACTTTTTTAAAACAGAGCAGTAGGCAACAGTATCTGTAATGACAGCTTGTATCAGAATGCACTAATCAGTGGGCTGCAGGGTAATACGCACTCTTGTTCTCTTTGTCTGTGGCTTACCAAATATTTAATTATTCTACATAAAGTGAAAAAGCTTCAACAGAGTAGAGAGCAGGATGAAAATCAATCCTGTAAGTCCATAATGGCAGGGTAGGTTCAAATGTTGTCAGGCAGAGGAGGAAAGTGAAATTAGAACTGCCAGACACAGATCAGTTATCTGATCACCTAAATTAAGTGGAGAACTTCGCCGAATATACCTCCTTTTTTGAAAACATTTATGGGATTACATCAAAGAAGAAGAGAATTATTTTCTTTGTGAATCCTGAAGGCTTTGGATTTCCTTTTTAACTATGGAAAACTGTTGTAGAAATAATTTCTAGGGTCCGCATAAATCTGCTGATGTGGAAATGGGAGGAGTACCATACAGTGTCATCCTCTGAACAACGTAAGTCAAGGCAATAGGGTTTTGTTTTTACTAACAATCTCTTAATAAGGTTTAGTTTTTACTGAGGGTAACGCTTGAGGCACCAAAGGTTTAGTGAATACCAGTGAGATTCCAGCTTGTGCTGCTGAGATATGAATGTCAGTATTTGCATTCAACACTGCAGAAGATGAACTTTTTGGCCAAAAGAAAGTTAAAATTTACACCTGTCACAAGCAGGTATGAGCAGTTCAGGAAATGAGCTACCAAAATCAGTAACAATGTATTCAGTCCCTTCTAGAACAATGGATATTACCACATAGCTGTAACTGGAAGACAGAAGAACTGACATCCCTCAGCTGCCAGCATGATAGCTAGCTAGGCTGTCTGTGTCCTCTTGGTACTTTCTCACAGTTCTGAAGTGCTCCTGCTGGCATTGCTGTGGAGGTATCTACTTACCAATTTATCTGACAGGTGGTTAGCTATTAACATAAATAAAAGTTGTGACCCGTCTGCCACTTTCAATAACTCAAGTGCTATATCTCCAATCTGTCATGTCCTTGGCAGCCCTTTTGTTTATTAGTAAATGCATTATTCATTAGGAAAATTTGCCTTAATTTTATTCGTTTTAACTGTACTCCACTGTTATCCCCTTAGTGATATTTTGCTTTGCTGCACTCTGGCTGTTTCAAGGACTAGATACTGAGTAGGCTGATACACCACTACAAAGGAACGTGACGGAGAATGACACCTCGCTGCCATCTTCTGCAAGTTCTCAAGACATGGAGGGATAAATAAGGTTGTACAACTAACTACTTCCGCCACTGTGAAGAAAGTGAGTGGATAAACAGGAAACAGGAGTAACACAAACCTCTATCTGCCATACACCATAGCTGAATTGATCCCGCATGCTTAAATCTGAAGAAAGAAAAGTTACTTATGAGACTCAGACACGGCTCTTTTCACTGGTGCTCCTAGTTCATTGTTCCCTATTCCCAGTGACACCTTCTCTCTCCTGTCTCTGATTCAAAAATTGGCTTATCCCTAAGAAATAAAGACTTCCAATGTTTCATAAAACCAAATAAAACCTTTGTTTATACTCCATTCACTGTATTAAATTTAATATTTGAATTGTGAAAGATTTAAGCAAGGCACTGATCCTTGCAGCAGCAGTACTCCTTGAACCAGATGTTTACTCATCATCCTTTTTGAAACAAATAAAATCCTAAAGAAATACACTGAGCATAGATCTAGTCTCCGTGACGTACCATTTTTACAAAGACTTTGTTACCACTCTGTGCTCACACTAGCTTGGATATTTCTAATGTAAATTGATTTGTAATGCTTATAACACCTGTTGTTATGGTAGGATTTATTTAGGTTAACAAAATAGTAGAGTCACTAATCAGATATCACACTATAATGATGAAAAGAGAAATTTTATAACGGTAATTTCATCAAATGCATGTGATAAAAATTAGGAAGGAACTCTCACATACTGGAGGTAGAATGATAAACAAAGATATTATGAAAGACTGATCCCAATGTGTGGGGGATCAGATGAAGCATAACAGCTTGTCAGTTAAAGTTATTTCAACCAAAGTTTCCTTCCCAACCAGCTATCTATCTTCCATGTAATTTGGATGAGATTATTTTAACCTCTGAGTTCACTCTTTGGATTGATATGTCTGGCTACCTGAGGATTTCAGAAGGTGAGTTATTTGCTTTAACCATCTTCTAGACAGTTTTTGAAATAGTCTTTTATACTGCTGAACTCTGTACCCTGCACATTTTTCACTCCTGTGTTGCCCATTTGTCTGTTCCTGTTTTGCTAGCTAAGTGTAGCTCTGCAAAAGGAATATCAGAGACTAATGGCAAATGGATTTGCTGATTACTATTAAAACCTCCCATGTCTAAAGTCACTTAAGGTACACAAAATTTGTAGAACGTGACTCAAATTAACCAACAAATTAGCTAGATCTTCATTGATGGAATATTTTTTCTGAGTGTATTTTACACACTTCCCTGTGTCTTTAGGAGAATTCTGGAGGACAGAATTTCCATCTGCTGTGCAAACTGTCACACTGAGAAAGATTGCCTGTTGCGCTCCAGTCTTCAGCTCCACAAAACAGCAACCTATTTTTCATGATTGCAGCTTTGTGTTAGCTGTACCAGTGAGATGATTTTCTGGCACATTATTCAGGAAGATGTTACTGCACAGGTGCTTAAGGAATTTTGAGGTTAAATTCAGAGTTAAAGGAAGAGAGAGAGAAGCAGAAACTTTCTCTTACCAGTTGTATAAAGAAACAAAAACCTCATCTGACACTAGATGAGTGAGAAAATAGGAAAGTTAAAAGGATATAGAATAGAAACGCAATTCTCAAGTATTCTTCCTGCTCAGCTTAAGCACTGTAAATGCATGTCAATTGTCAATTAACCTTGCCTGTTTAAATATAGAGATGGGCAGATGACTCTTCTTTAATTTTCTCTTTTTTTCTAGTTCAATTTCAGAAGTTGATTTTCAGTGTATGAACACAACAGGGCTACACTGGGACAAACTGAAGGTCTTTCTAACCCAGGGTCCCATTTCCAAAAGCAGCTAACAGACAGTAAGTACGCAAATACTTTCCCATATCCCCGTCAGTTTCAAATGGTTGTCTTTACCATATAAAGCATTAGCTTTCCTGTGAATACTGTGATTTCCCACCCAGTACTAGTGACCAGCTGTCTGTCAGGGAGAGAGCAAAAGTAAGGCTTCAACCTCACCTTTTTGGAAGTTCGCACAGCTGAGCAGTCCTCAGCCCTTTGCTCTAAACAGTTCCTTTGGAACTTTAAGGAACAGTACAGAGAGCTACTTTTCCATGGGGGAGCCAGTTGCACCTTGTTCTCAAATCAGACAATGCTGCACTGTGAGAATCTGGTCCTTAACAGAACTGCGAAAGAAGAAGAAAGGTAACCACATTTGTTTTGAGACAGAAAATCAGGTTTCCTACATAGAATAAACGAAGAATTATTAAGTAACAAGAACATGCTAGGGAAATTGCTTCAAAGGTTACCAGATGGCAACAGCTGTCCTAACAGCATTTCAGCAGTCCTGCAAGAACCAAAGTGAATGTAACATACAACAATATCATTTGTAAAAAACACCACAAAACCAGAGTATTTCTGCCATAACTGTTCCATGATTCAGCAATTCAGCCAGATAACTGCTCCCAGTCATACATAAACTCCAATAAATTAGAGAAGATCTTCACATACAAGCCATATGTTAGGATGAATGTAAAACCCCAAGGATATTGGAAAGCTCATAACGCCTATGCAGAACCAGGGAAGGGAAAGAGTGAATACAAATCTGCACTGTTTTTAAGAAGAAGGGTATAGGGAATCATTTTATTTATTTATTTATTTATTTATTTAAGTTCACAATTAATTTGCAGCAAGCAAATGCACAGTTCTTTTTCCCCAGGATTACCATAAAGTCAGTGGAACAGCTGCCTTATCCACGGGCAGATACAAAATAGGAAACTTTGAAAATAAGACAGGTTAATACTTCAAATTTGTGTAACCAAATACCTGGGGGCTAACTCTGTCACAGTCACTCAGGGGGAACGCTTTCTCACTCAGCCTCTAATACCTCTGCACTCACTCATGATATAGCTTGTAGAACCTAAGGACAAATTCAAATCTAAGTTACACTTGGTGAAATTAGGATTCACCATTTTCATTTCCTTTGAATCACTCTTTATTTACAATGGCATAACAGATTAGAATCTGGCCCTTTGAGTTTTAACACCCGCTTAGATTTAAATAGCGGAAGAGCTTTAGCTTAAGACAAGAGTTATTAATTCACTCATCTTTATTCACACAAAAAGGCTGATACGTCTTCACACTTTTATATACAACACAATGCAGAATGTGCTTAAAACTGCAGGAAGGAGTAGCAGATGACTTTAAATTCCTTTTTAATAATTACAATTAAGTATATTTTGGTATAAATATTTCCTTGTTTTTGTCTTTCATGATTTTTTTTTTAATGAAAGCTTAGGGGGATAATTGTTCTTCTGGTGCATGTATTAAGTGCTACCAGCAGTTTGTTTTTGAGACTATTTGCTCCCTGCAGAGTCTTCAACACCAGATTTTTTTAAAGCAATGTAAAATAATTATAAATTCCCCCTGTAATTTAATTCACTAAAGTAATACGCTCATCTGCTTTATTTCACTTTATTTCATGTTAGCCAACTATCTTTTCATACTTCATGTTCTAAATTTTGTTTAAATTCTTTTTCAGGGATAGGCAACTTTCTACTCCTCAGAGTTCAGCATGGAATAAAAGACAAAGAAAATATATTTGTCATTATCTACTACATTCATTTTTAACTGCAAACTTCTGATGGAAATTCTCACCTTTACATAATAAGTGCACGTTTCCTCCAAAACAGTTTCCGCTATTATTTCTCTTTTTTTGTCATCCTTCTAACATTGGCATTCAGAATCCAAGAGGATGTTGACCAACAACTTGAAAATCACAGCTATCCCAAACTTCGATTCTTGCTTTTTGTACTCTCACTACTTTCCCTATTTTTTCATGTTTCGAGTTCTGGCTACATCCTTAATCTCACTGTCAAAAAGAAAAGAGTATTCGCTACTGCGTTTGGAGTAATAGAATTTTTAAGCTCTGTTGGAAATGTAACAACTGTCTTTTATTAAGAACTAAATTCACCTACTAAATAAATACCAGGAAGAATGTCCCGTGTTAAAAATTGCTAACCATGCAACTCTCTCAGCAGGAATTTTAGCAATGACACACACAGCGAAGCCCAGGAAAGTAAGAGGTGCTTTATAATGAGAACACTCTCATTGGCCTTCAGATTGCAAGGTAAGACATTGTACTCTTAGCTATTTAGAACCGATTAACCTTTTTATGAATACTGCAGTTGGTATGACCCTATTCTTCATATCCTGCTTATAACTCTGAGGAAAAGAGAAGACTGGGGAATGACCTGCCTTTAACAATATGTGGTCTATAATAAAAACTCATAAAATATTATGCCTTTATCCTTTTTTTTTTTTTTTTTTGCTAGAAATGGTGACGTACAAAGACATGAGACAGGATTTCCAACCATCACTAGAGTGCCTCATTTGTGAGAAATGGCACGAGGTCAGAAGAGGGAGTCAACTTGCTAGGACCAGTTCTCATATTCATTTAAATAAAGCAGATGATCCCTCGTGCTACTATGATCTGCTCACTACCTGCCAAAACATAAAAGGGGAACACAGCAAGCTGGCAATGAAATGCTAGATACATTCAGGCACCATTCTTATTTTTACAAAAATTTACCTTTTATGCCATGCTCTGGAGCTAGTCTAATTGCCTCTCATTCATTTATAACATTTTATGTTCTGAATTCCCCGCATATGGGAAAATCATGTGAGCTGCAAAAAGCCTGGAACACGGAGATACAAAAAAGATTTGGGCTTGCATTCAGAGCGCTAAAGCTAGACAAGCCACTGGCCAAAGACATGATTTAATTCTGACATTGCCATCCTGCCAGAAAGAAAGAGAAGCTAGAGGGCAAAATGTGTAGCCAGAGACCACCAATAAATGGATATTTTCTTGAATAAAGATGGATTAATTTTTAAAACAGAAGAACTATTATTTCAGTACTCCTGACCAATAACTCAAATTACACATTGGTCCCAGAATTAAGGGAATATTTAATCTGAATTTCAATTGAAGATCTGAAACTATATTTGTAGAAATGCAAGCCACTTGTAAAAACATCCAATGACGTTCTGAGGTAAGTAACATATCACTTGTTATATATAGCAGCCTCTACCTTGTCACTCTCTCCACTTTCAATCACAGATTGAAATGCCTTATCAGGCATCCAAACATCATTTGTATCTCTAAAAACAAAAGAAATTGATAGAATATTTATGCTTCTAAAGACCTTAGAAGACAGGGAAAAGATGTTCCACATTTATGAGCATTTTTAAGTACAAACATTTTGCCATCAGTACACAATACACCATCATTGCCAAGACAAAATCAGCATGTCTTTCTACCTGCTGAAGAACAGTCACAATGATCAGGGCACAAATGAATTCCCTTTATCTGTATGCTCAGAAAGTTGCCTGGGAGCAAGTTTTATGATAAATGCAGCTTGTATTGTTCCACATACACAGAGCAGTATTAAGATACGTGACAGGTTGAATGACTATTAGTACAGGCACTCTGCAGAATCTTCCATCTTTCAAAATAAGAACATCATACATCCATCCTATTTGCTTACTTCAAGGGGGAAAGAGGAGTTAGGAAATGGGAGGGATGAATGAAAACTGTGAAAATTAGTCCATACAAGATTCTGAGGATTTTCTGCAAGTCAGATATTCTATTCCTTGGCTTAAAAGGACAACAAAAGCTCCAACAAATCATAAGACTGATTGGATGATGCTTCACAAAGTAATCCATTTTGGGTTCTTTTTATTTCACTTCTGAAATATTTGGGTTCCCTGCACTTTGGAATCTCAGGGTCAGAGATGGATGTAGGCAGAACTGAGGCATCTAAATGTAAAATTTTAATCCAGTAAATTTTCATTAATCTGCTACCTAATCTAGGAAATGTCTAATTTTTCCATGCGCATCTCCTGAATTTTAATTTCCTTCTTTGAAAGCCCAGAGCTTCTGCGATCTTAAAAGCAAAATACTTCATGGAACAGAAAGGATAATCACATTCTAAAGAGAAAATAACATAACAAAATATTTAGCTTTTATATTTTTACAGTAACACTAATCATTGAAACAAGGCTACTGAGTTACTCCCATAAGAATACATCTATTCTTTAAACAAATGAGTGGCCTTTAAAGGAATATTTCAATGAACTATAATTAAATATTTCAAAATAGTTCTCTTACAAACAATCTGATTTGTTTTTTGACCTCATTCAAAATGAAGCCAGATTTTCAATATCAAAGTCAGATGTTGGTTGGTTGGTTTTTTTTCAGTCATTGTCCTAAAAGAAATGTTATAGTTTTAAGAGCCTTCATTTTATATCGGTGGGAAGAGTTTATTACTGCAAATATGATTTGAATGTCTCAGGCACTCTTAATGACCAGTTATTTAGATCAAAAGATTGTCTGTGTCTGCTGTAGATTCCTCCTGCTCAACATTAAACCCTCCTTCCTCTCCTCCTTCCTCGAATTCCCCACACACCTACCCACCTTTCATTTTCAGGAGAGTTTCATACTAATTAGAATTCTCAGAGCATTAAGATAGAGATAGATTTATCGAGTGAATGAACTCAAAGAAGAAGCAGTAGGGAATGTCTCACATTTGTCAATTCTTTTTCCAATTATTAAGAGCATTGTGATCAATTTGCTTCTCAGAGTGTTCATGTTAAAATTCTCTAAAATGTTTTTTAGGGCACTGCAATGTCACTACATTATTAAAACTTATTAATAAAATGCAAACGCAGATAAAAATTGAATTTTCCCATTTTAATTTTAGAGATAACAGAATTTGATTTATTTTCTATGTGCACTGAACAGAGAAGTATAATTGATTTATTTACCACCATGCCACTGTTTTCAATACTTGGACCAAAAACTTCTTCCTAACAACTCCTAATAAGTACTCACATTTTTCAGAGATGAAGTTCTAACTCTCTTCAAAAAAATACTTTTTATGACAGTTACCTTGAAAAAGATTAATTATATCACAAGCATGGTAATTAGGTTATTATTTTATCATTTCTGGGAAAATTCTATTTGAACATAGAACAATAGCTTAAAAATCTGAACATCCGAGTTTTCTTTATTTTTACTTTAAGGTATCGATGGGTTGGCATTGCCTGTGCCAGAAGCCTGGATGCTCAGGACATGAAGGTGAGAAAGAACAATCACATAAATGTAGGAATAAAAAGCGATGTGAATTAAAAAAGATATTTTAAATTAAAAGCCTCCACCTCTTCTCCAAAATCAAATCTAATTAAGCTTGAATCAAAAATGTAATTAAATATCCATATATATACAAATAGCAATATCTGGATAACTGGATAGAATCATAGAACGGCTTGGGTAGGAAGGGACCTCAAGGACCATCAAGTTCCAATCCTCCTGCTTCAGGCAAGCTTGCCAACCGCTAGATCAAGTACTAGGATCAGGTTGCCCAGGGCCCCACCCAACCTGGCCTTGAACGCCTCCAGAGATGGAGAATCTACAACCTCTCTGGGAAATCTGTTCTAGCATCTCAACAGCCTCTCAGTGGAAAACTTCTCCCTGACATCTAACTCAAATCTTCCCTCCTTTACTTTAAAACCATTCTCTCTTGTCCTATTACTATCTACCCGTGTAAAAAGTTGGTTTCCCTCCTGTTTATAATAGCCCTTTAAATACTGAAAGGTTGCAATGACGACTGTCTCCCTGCAGTCTTCTGCAGACTGAAAATAATCCCAGCTCCCTCAGCCTGTCTCGTAGGAAAGGTGCTCCAGCTCCTCAGTTGTCTTCGTGGCCCTCCTCTGGACCTGCTCCTAAACCTCCATATCTTTCTTGCATTGAGGGCCCCAGGCCCAAATGCAATACTCCAGATGGGGCCTCATGAGTAGCACCCATCCAATTGGGTATTAATTACCAATTTAAAAAAATTGAGTTTTTATATGCAAAGGAGAACAGAAAAGAAAGGTTTCTTAATATATTAGTGGTATTTTCAAACATCATCCCAACACTTTTGAAATGTAGAATTTAGATATACTTAATCTGTGTTCAGTTTAACAAATTTCTATCATTTTTCATTATTTGTTTTTAGATTTCCTGAAGTTGAATGTGTCATTTATGTACTAAAGTCACCAGAAACATGTCATATTTAGAAATATAAAACTGTCCCAGAGCACGTCGCTAATTGAACATTCTTTTTGATCTTCATGAATGATTAATAGTAGGCCCCAAGTCACTTACTGCTGAATCGTAGAAAGGAAAAAGAGGTTATGCTATCACAATTTACAAGATCAAGTTTTGTGTGGTAATCAAAATTTTATCTAAGAAAGGGTCATCCTCTGGAGATATGCCTGCTTAACAACAGTAATATTAACGAATGACTGTCTAATGGTCTGAGTTTGCAGCAAAATTGTTGTTTAAAAAAAAAAGAGAGAGACATGATTTTCTTGATACACAAAAGAAAACATGAGTAACAACATTAGAGTTGCATTTCATGCTGCCAATATAAAAAAGTTCTGAGATACAAAGATAAGGACAAATGCTGATGAATTCAAGGAAAGCTTTAGAAAAAGGGCATCAGATAGAGACTAGCAAAAGATACCGAGACTAAAATGTTGTGTAATCTTTGTGTACTTTGATACCCCATTTTGAAGATACCTATCTTTGGGAGGGACAAGGGACGGCACCTCAAGGTTTTCTCATTGTTTGCACTACACTAATTTTTCAATTTTCTACATTCTACTAATCAAAATAGGTGCTTCTTCACTGGACACTTCTAATATGATACAGAAATGAACTACAGTTAAATATCATACATAAAATGTTCTCCTGTCATTTTCTAGCACAACAGAAGCATGGCATAGGTCTGTCTGTCAGTACCAGCTGACATTGTTTGCAACTGTCTGGTAAGTGGTGACTTTTGTTCACAGTTTAATAGGAAGGAATTTACTTCTTCATTGATGTAATTTAAAAATAAGCAAAGTTGGGGAACTATCAGGGCTGAAAGGAAGTTCCTAGAAATGCTGCTAAAGAAGTCTGTGATTTCTTATAAGATGAACCCAAACATACCAACCACATTCCTGAATTTTTTTCTTCTCCCTTTTTATTCCCTTAACAAGGCACAGCAGGTATGTTTAGAATTATAATTCCACAAGTCATGCTGTTATTTTTAAGTCTGAGAATTGTTTCGTCAGAACTAGTTTAAACAATATTACATGTGCATGGTCGCAAAAAACTACTCTCTTCTCTAGATTAATTTGGCTGAGGTAGTGCCTCAAAGTGCCTTAAAGGTATAAGATTAAAAAATGCTTTCCTAAAGTATTTTAAAATCTTATTTTAGTTTAGATGCCTATTTATTCAACTACCCTGGTTTTGATCTGTACTACGATTGTCATATAAATACAGTAAAATCTGTATTTAATCTTGTTACGACCAGGAAGTGTGTGTGTGTAAGAAAGACACAGAGAGAATGGTCTTGATCCCCTTAGGACAAAGTATACACTGCGGCCCTAGCATTTATTAGGCTTTTATAATGTACTTTGCTGGATTTATGATCTCCACCTCCACCTACTTCTGCTTGAGGAGAACAGTCCTAAAATTGCCCTTAAAAGAAGACAATAATGATTCTTAAAATAGAGGATCCTTTCACAGCAAATCAAAAGTGGAGAACAATAGCGAGGGGGCTGTCTTTCCAACCTTAGCGTGTGAAGTTTTCCTGCTGGAAGCTTTAAATGAAATAAAAATCAGCCTTTACAATGAGCCTTTACAGATAATAGCATTGGACATGGACTTTGTTGGGTTGCTTCCTTTTAACTTGTCTTACTAGGCTAAATGAAGAAATAGCCTGATCGAGGAAGAACTAACTTTATCCAGGTTACAAGATAGAAAACCACATCTAACAGTCACAGCAGAATGTGGCAGTGACATATAGCCTGAATTATTTTCTTAGTTCTCCATGTGGCCCTTTCTGGCTAAAGTGAATGCATTCCTTTCTCGCATCTCTGTAAAACCAAGATGACTTGCAGGGTGCAAGAATAATGGGTTATTTATTCTCATCACTGTTTCTGGTCCACCAAGATTTCTAAGAGTTTAGCTGAAGATTCTCAAATTCAGTGATGAAGCAATAAAAAAAGAGTTCTGATGCTCTATGAAGGAAGAAAACAATAACTAAACTGGATGCTAGGCCGTAAGTACATCATGAAAAGGAAAATCCAACAGAAGTTCTCCTCTGTAAAGTGTGGTACAAACTATTAATCAAATTATTATTTCAGATCATTAAGAGTAACGCATAGGAAATGATAGGTTGTAGGCTAACTCAGTGGTCACTCTCACTTCATCTATCACTGAAAGGATTAAAGAAATTTGAGTTTCCTCTCTTAGGACGACTGCCATGATGCTTCTCAAAACTTACACATGAATTCTAAGAAGTATCTTAGATCAATTCTCCTTTCTTTGACACAGTGTGAGTCAGAAATACCTATGTTGAAATCAGTGGGCCAGTATGGTACCATGTAAAATTGTGCTATTTTTGCATCCTAATCTTAATTTGTTTTATCGCCAATATATATGATAGTAAATTAAAAAAAAAAAAAAGAATTTTATTCCTTTCATGTATTTTCCTGATGTGCAGCATACAAAAATTGTTGTTAGCATGCTAAACGTTACTAAATGTTTTTGCTAAACTGTTACATACAGCTCAAAATCTAAATCCTCATAAAGATTCCCAGACTGCTTATATCCAGGGAATCTGAACTTCTATGTCCCAGTGCAGTGTATAGATGATGCTGTCCTTTATGATCACTATTTCCTATTTGTACTGATTCACCACTGTGAAGTCCATAGTTTATATTATCACTTGTGTATAGTCTCACTATCCCTGCATACAGAGAATCAGCATGTAGATATAAAGAACTTCCCAATACTACAAACTTTCAGCTTATTGCTCTCACAGACACATCAAATTCCATCTTCAAATTAGCCTGAAGACCTCCATTTGAAAGGTTATCTGTGGTCTTGACTCCTCTGACAGAGGAGCTTTCTTCCCTCAGTCAGACACTGAGCTTACAGATGATGTTACAGAACATAATCTTTTGCTCTAAAAGAAAAAAAAACCAAGCTCAGAACCCTCAGAACCACCTCTCAGCATCTTCACTTGCCAAAAATCAATCAGAAAAACCGTATTTTCAACTGTTATTAAATCAGCCTTATAACTCATGTATTAATAGATTTAGCAAAAGATTCAAGAAACAAATGGATCTTTCCAAGTTAAGGCCTGATTCTCTTTCCCTGAGTTGGGTAACCAAAGATTCAACAAAGACAGGTAAGGTAACTGAGAAGATGTGTCATATGTATAATTGTAGCTACACAAATTAAGTTGCTGATCACGTGTGTAAGGTACAGATATCCAGCTCCAGTAGTAAAGTAACTGAGAGACTGTAGACCTGCATTTTAACAGTTACATGGTATTGTTTTAGAAAAATGATGCATTTTTTTGGCAAAAACATATTTGGCACAGGTAAGTGCCACTGAGCCTCGACTAGCATACTGAAAACATACTAGGGTGCTCTCGAGAGTTCTGCACAGTTTGGTTAAATGATGTCTAGAGTCCCAACAAGCTGATTCCTAAGTGATTCAAATGCTAGCAAACTGTTCCCCCTAGAATTAGTTGCAGAAGCTCCAGAATGTACAGTTGTTTTCCTTATAGACTACAGAAAAATTGAAAATCTGGAAACTGCCGTCTTCCCTCAAGATACCTCCTCAGAAATTCAAATGTCTTGGGAGAGTGTGAGAGTAACAGCAGGATGGGAAGGTCTCCTCTATCTGATATTCCTGGGGACAAATGAAGAGACAGGTAAGGAAAAGTGAGCAATGGGGAGTGAGATGCATGAATGTATAGAATTGATCCAAGGACAGAAATCTTGGCTGTGTATTGGAGCAGGTATAAATTTAAATCACTGATTCCAAAGGACATGGCTTTTGTCCAATGTCTGTAACACACCTAATTCCCAGATAAACATTCAAAGGGAATTAAATGCTTCATAAACCTCACAGTCTGTCTCAGAACAGGAAACGCATTTGAAAGGGGGGATATCCTAGTGTCTGGCAGCAGATATAGCACGGAATTGCTTTGTTAGCATAGGAAATTTCTAGAGCTTCACCACTTTCTCTCTCTACAGCACACAACTTGTGGTTCAATATAATGACCAAATTTGCATCCAAACAAGTTTGAATATTCTTGAGTTTTCCATTCTGTCTTCGGTGTTACTGTATTCCACTGAGGTTTCCTCTTGCACTATGACACATTTATTACCAGATGATAATTGAAAAATAGAAGAAATGGCTTGGAGAGTAAAATGGAAGAGAGGCAGATAATTTTAGGATTCAATTTTCTCTGCATTTTTTACTGGTAGGCATAGCATAATACCGCAATAGAATCCAATCAGAACTTCTCTTCTGTACTTGTCACATTTCAGTGAGCTAACAGTGGCGTGTCAAAACAGCTACAAATCTGGAAGACTTGTGTTTGCTGGAATTAACAATAGGACGACCAAAACTATGAAGAACAAATAAAAAGAGAATGCAAAAAATAATTGTTAAACAAGTAAAGGATTTCAATTATGCTTATTGCCACCTTAATTTTCATTTCCTTTTGTGTAGCACAGTCCTCAGCATCATATTATACTCAATTAATTCAACCTCTGTAATGAAATTAAATATATTTGTATAATTTGTATGTTGGCAGAAAACAGTAGCATTAATATCACCTATCATTTCGCAAACAGATAATAAAGCCCAAATCTAGTTAAGAGAACTCAATAAAATCTTCATACAGTAACACGGGGCTATGTAAGCAAGAGATTATTTGCATGGACCAGAGCGAGAAGCCAGTGAAGCTGTGTGCAAACAAACTCAAAAAATGTGTATGTGGGTTATCTTACAATTCCCCAAAGGGAACATGTAAGAAAATCCATTAAGATTTGCTTATTTCTATCACAGCGGATCTCATAGCAATCTTTCTTTCATTATCTTTTTATTCAGATTTTGAAAGAAATCTGCCTTAGCTTGGTATGCTAGACCAGAAGAATCTGTGTTTAGATTAAAATTTGCAGCCCTGGAAAAAGGTGACATTAAGTCAGGATTTATGTGCACAAGCCTGGGTTGCTCTGGGAGCTGAAGGGCCCTCAGAATAATCAGACAGTACGAAGCAGATAGTAAGCAGAGGTTCTCAGTGAAACTCCCTGTACCGTATCGCTGCCCAAAAATCACAACTGTGTGAGGAGATCCTAACTCCATCCTTTCCATTCTCTTCTCGACATATCCTTACTCTGATCTAGAGCTATGGG
Source organism: Pavo muticus (assembly GCA_016647715.1). Taxonomy (NCBI): domain Eukaryota; kingdom Metazoa; phylum Chordata; class Aves; order Galliformes; family Phasianidae; genus Pavo; species Pavo muticus. The sequence continues at coordinate 728,948 of JACDJE010000035.1, read as the reverse complement.
TGTTTTGCCTTTACTAGGCATACCATGGTAGGAGTCTAGGCTTTTAGGACCTTTGATTGATATCATTCATGGTAAAAGCAAAGAAAAATAAATAATGAAAATGGTATTTTATGTATTTAACCTAGTATCCTCTTGATATACAGAATCAAGGTACAGGCTCTTGATCATATGATCTTGTGGCCTGGAAATGCAAAGACATTATGATACTACGAAAGAGAAGGTCATCAAGAAATGCAGCTTGCGATACTTGCCAGCCATGTCTTATCCCAGCAGTCCTCAGTCCTTCTGTTCTTTATTTTCCTTGTCTATAATTCTACCTATGATTTTTCTTGTAAACATTTATGAGCAGACATTTCAGAGACTTCATATTTTCTTTAGCAAACATTTTATATCATCTTTGTGAAGAGTACTACATAACAATGCAACATCATACATTAATATTTAAAATGGAATGAAATAACACCTCAACAGGGATAATTTTTTCCCAGTTTGCTAGCTGTCTTAAATTCATTTGTGAAATAAATTAGAACAAGGAAACCACAGAGATAAAGTTTCCTTGCATTTTTACGAGTAGACAGCAAAATAATTTTTAGAAGAAATATTTGCATAAACGTCACTCTTTTACTTGTGAAAGGGCACCTGTTTTCACAAATTATAAAATTTAAGCTCATCAGATGATTAGCTGTTCTGGGAATATAATTTATAGGCCATATCTCCCAATCAAGAAAGAAAAACACCACCATACGAAATACGTTTCAGAACAAAATTCAGTGGAATTGTAAAAGAAAAAATTGAATATTCTGTAATTGCTGCTATAAGCGAACACCACTTTCAAAGGCAGCATTACAGAAGCACAGTATAAGAAGCAGTGAACAAAATAAGATTCAGCAAAATTATGAGAAATAAACAAGGTTTGGAGCCCAGATCCTTTATGATGCTATGGTAAGCTGTAAAACAGACAGCCTCAATTAACAGGCTGCTGGAACAGCCTTACTTCAGATTCTTCTGGAACCACAGGGATTGACCACAGCAATGAATAATAACACTTCAAGAATTCTGGGAGACTTTCTCATGGCCCATCAAGCCAAAACACCACCTTGCCTTACAGCACTAACTGTATTCTTCCTTGGTGTGCTGGCAGGAAACTGGAACTTGTTTTAATGTAGTCACACCTGTACTTGCTTTTTGTTCCATGTCCAGAAGGAGGGCACCCTTGCGGTTTGCATTCTGCTGCCTTGACATTCTGCTGCACCCATTTTTTATGATTCTCCCATCACAACTCTCACTCTTTCAGGACCCCTCCCCAAAAGGTTTGATACTGTTTTGCTGAGAACCCTTATGAGGATGGACATACATTTCCAGAACGCAGACCTTCCAGGAATTTGTCACCTTGTTATCCTTAACCCAGTCCCCTCAACTATTTGTATATTTTTTATCTTATTATTTTCAGCACCAATTTTTCTTTTCATTTTCCTTAGGCTCCAGTGGGATCACTAAGCCACAATTTACAGTTTCTGTGAACCCAAGGCACTTGCTTCCACTCTCACTTAGCTGCTTTGGGATTTGCAACTTATTGCCTCTTTTTTTATTTTCTTACAAGAAGCAATGTGTCCCTTAGATGATGGTCTACATAAAAGATTTTTATAGACCTGAGGTCAGTGTACAGCTTTTTAGAAGGCATTAAAATTTGGCTTGGAAACTGAAATATTTATGGCATATACTTGATTTTTAGAAAGAGAAAAATAAACAGCCCTCATTTTCAAAAGAAGGTTGGTTCAAAACAACAAAGCACAGTCTTGGAGGTTCAAACAACCTATCTCACCATCATTTTTATCAAGACTTGCACTTAAATAGGATTGATATTAAGCACCATGTGACAGTGATCATATGTGACAAATATACTTTGAGTCCAAGATACAGCACTGTTCTATACATCATCTGCATTGGTATTATGCAAAAGGATGCAAATAGCTGCTGACAGTAGGTAACACATGGGTGACACTTAGTAAAAACAAGTCAAGGTAAATTTGATTAAGTGAGAATGACATAATCTGATTTATGGATTCCACTGACATGCTACACACTATTTCCTTCCTGGCAGTGGAAAGAGTATTATTTATTTCTGTCAAATACAGATTCCCACATTCACCACACTCTGAATCTCATATTAAATGGGCTCCATTATAATACTATTTATATAACATTAATGCCTACAAAGTCCAGTTAGATCTGCTCTATGACATACATAGCAAAATACATCAGCCAAGAATGGTTTGCTGTTGAAATAAGCGAGTGAGGCAATGGGTGACTAAAACAAATGCATTTTCATGTTCTATAGCAAAAGACACTGATATCTTCATGCATGAGTTCTTCACCTACTCAAATAAATTTGGAAGAATGTTTCATCCTGACTAACGTGCAGGGTTCAATCTGTAACTAGTCTTGCTGTCTTCATCTTTCTGCCCTTTGCATCAGAACTGATTTACCTCTCTTGCAGCCTCGTGACATTTCCTCTAGTCAGTGCAGAAGAGCTAGGCACAAATGCATACCTTAGCCTAGGAAAAAAACATATCTGGGCATGCTTTCTCATGATAAATGAGCTTGCTTCCAGATTCTATTACACTATATCAAGTATTGTAATGTATTTTATGTTGACAATGGAAAGCATAGGAAATAAGTGGGAATGAATGGGATAACTGAACACATCTATAACTCTGACTTGGATGCAAGTGGGCAGTACAAATTAGGCCAAAACTTTCAGATGTCCTCTCCATCCACATCATATTCAAAAGAGACACATGCCAAAGAGGAATGACTACAGTTTAGCATACTCTAGCAAATCCCACTGTTTGCTTCCAAAATATGCAATGGGATTCAGATAATAATCATTAACAAGAACATCCAGGAAAAAAATTATAGATGCCTTGATGCCTTATGTTCCCATGACACTCTGTGACAGACACATATGGAGCAAAGAAGTACAGAAAATCTGTCCCACCCCATTCAGTGCAGACCTTTGACCTTTTAAAAATGATAGATTTGGCAAAGGAGGCTAGACACTGCTGGTGCACTAGCTATCAATATATTCCTAATAGAAATAACTGAAATGGCAGCTGAGCCCATCCCTACTACCACAGAGAACCACACATCGCAGTAGCAAGAAAAAGCTGCTGCAAAATATGAGTATATTTGGCGATACATATTGTAAATAAGAGATTTAGTGGCAGCTGTCAGATCACCTCCATTGTAAAGTTGCTGTTCTTTAAGTTTACATCACTGCAATCACAAAAACTGTAATTAAAAGCCATGTAAATTACTGCTTCCATTTCTAATGTAACGGCAATTTTAAAACAATTTATCAATATAGAGTAACAAAGAAATTGGCTGTTTCCAAAACTGCGCAGAAGAGATTTTATTCCATGATACATGTGTGATTCCCAGCATGATTTTTCTTTTAATGATACCTCATAGCAAAATAGTCCACTCAACTTACTGATCATATTAAGCTGTTGCCATGGAAATTTTAAGACCCTACTGTATTCAGATGTTAACTCTTCAAGCACAGCTTCACCCTTCTTTATTAGAAAGTTTATATAAATTTTAGCTTAACAGGGGAGCTCTTGGCAAAGCTGAATTCATTTACTCCTCCAGCTGTCTAGCACAGTAAGGATGACAGTGGTAAGAGATTACTTCAGGGGTGGGTCAGTCAGCCATGTGCATCACTTCCCTAAGAATAAAAAAATTGACAAACTGCTCCACAGACAATGCAAGTAGTAGTTAATGAGTCGAGTTTGTTAAAATGAGAGGAAATTGAGAGACCCCTAAATATGCTTCAATGTTGTCTAGCACCTAGTTATTACTGGGAAAAAAATATTTAAAACATTTCTTCCTTTCTCCTCTAATGCTCAACATTCATTTTAGAAAGAAAGATCAAAGACAATGAAAAGCGACCATAAGTGACATCTTTCTTCCTTCTTTCTCTTCTTTAAAAAGAGGATTATGATCATCCAGGCATCCAAGTATTGAAACCAGAGCAGTGAAGTCAAGAAACAGCTCCAGATCCGCTGTAAATACCTGTCTTAACATTATGGAAATCAAAGCAATCAAGCTGTGATTCTAGCCACATCATTCTCTGCTGTATTACTGGCTAGAGACTTCAATATCCCTGTCTCAGCTAACCTTTACATCTAAGATGTGGGTCTCATATTAGCATAGCTACCATACAGAATCTCTTGCTAAAGAAAAACTTAAATTCAGGCAAATTTTTATATAGATAAAATGACTTCTTGTCTTTGTTATTTTGCTCTGTAGCTCTTTCTTGTATCCTGAAGAATATTTCTGAAGAAACATTCTACATGTCAGCTAATGCATCTAAAATGAGTTGTCAGGAAATTCATTCCAGAAGTCCAGTTACAGTCAACTTGAGAACCATCTGATACCCAAATGTAGCTGTTTAAGGGTAGACCAAATGTATTTAGCTCTCAGTAAGACATCCTGATCCATACAGGTAATATTACTAATTATGAACAATGCTCCAGTAGGCACATGCTTACTTCATAAAAAATGACAACATAAGAAAAAGTGGCCTTGCATTCCTCGTACCTTTAATTATTTAGTGCTGTCATTTGCCTGTGGTTCTTTCTTGCCTTACAAAAAGTAAGCACATACTGATATTAGTTTATTTGAACTTACAGTAACCAAATACTTTGAAATTCTGAAAATACACATCAGCTTGGTGATTTATAAGTGAATTATATACTTACTGTATGTAGCAGTTATAAATCAAAATGGTAGGTCTCTTGATGCTCAGATAATTTGTTTTACAATCTTTATCTTCCTAAAGCCGAAGAAGTTGATTTAGATGGCTCTAAAAGCTTAAATGAAATACAGCCTAGGAGAGTAGTTTCTAATAACATACATCAACTCTTTATACACGGTGAGAAGCCTAAATCTAAAGTCTACACCTTTTTTTCTATGATAAATGCATTGCATTTTTCTTCAATGGTGACAGAATGCAGACTACACCTTTTTCTTCCTGCTAAGAAATTCAAGTACTCGTGACACAGTGTTGGCTATCTTTAAAAAACAGCAATACATAGGGGGGTTGACAACTACACTGTGCTTTCACTATGATTGATGTCATCAATAGTCTAAACACAGCACTGGGGGCCAGGAATCCTCTCGTGGACTGTAAACCAGGATTTGTCACTGGCTTTCTTTGAGGCCAAAAGCAAGTGATGTGTGTCTCCACAGTCCCCTGAGTAAGGTTAGGGTTGATTACCTTGCAAAAGTATGTAGATGTTTTTGATGACAAAATAATTGTCTCAATAACTGTCAAGAATCCTTGTAGGAGATCCTTAGTGTATATCAATTAAAGGTGACAAGACTTAAAGTTACTTCCTGAATATATTCCAACATATGTCAAATCCACCTCAAAACCAGGTGACCACTTTTCTTTTGTTAATCAGGCATTTGTATTAACTTGTTTATTCCTTTACTATTATTGTCTTTCAGATGTATCCTCTTGATGCAGCCCAGCTCTGCTGTGAAAGAGCAGGCTGTTTGGCTACAGGTCTGCAATTTCAACTTGACCCTGGAGAGCTCTCCCTTTCCTCTCACTGGGACACATGCCAAAAGCAAGGATGTAGCCAGGCGAAGACAAACAATCGATCAGCTGCAGCCTTTCTGAAACTCTGGAGCCTACATGGCAGATGCAGCTGGTCATTAGAGCAATCAACTGCGTCTCACACACACACACCTCCTAGAATGGGAGAGCAGCCAGAGTACTCCACCTGCACTGCAGAGGGGGCAAGAAGCGGCAATGACCACGCAAGGATGAGAAGAGGGGAAGTTTACACCTCAAAAAAAATCTGTATCATTTTTATTAGAAGGTCCTGGTAAAAGTCGTAATTCACAGCATAAAACAAAGAGCCAAAATTTAGGACCTAAACTAAAAAATGAAGAGATGCTCATTTAAATGTCCTTAAGATGTTATTGAAACAATAGAATCCCCAATGAAAACTATATGAATTGATCCTGTTTGGGAAAAGTAATGAAAAAATAATGATTTCTCAGACTCCTTTTTAATCTCACAGGAAGGGTTATTTATGGCAGCAGATTCCTTGAAAGTTCAGCTTCTATGAAGAAGATGATAACATAAATCCTTTAAAATACATTTAATTAACAAAACATAACCAATCCCAAAATCTCATTTTAGAAGTAAACCCTTCAGTAACTATAGCATACAAATCAACTACCACATGTATTCTTTAACAGTTCACCAGGTATCAAGTGAGAATCAAGGCAATTATTTGACTTTATCATAGGACAACACCATCCTTATGAAAGTGTGTAATCAAATGTGTTCAACTGAAACTTGGACATTACTTGTACTTTCAGACTCAGAATAGACAAAACTAATCTGTTTGAATAGTATCCCATAATTGAAGAGTTAAACCTAACTGCAATTAAAGACATACAGAGTCACAGAATCCTAGAATAATTCAGGCTGGAAGGGATGAAAACTTGTTGCACTGTTTTTTACTTTGCATGGCTAAGACACGAACAAAATCTCTATGGAAAGGTGCAAGATTTTTCCAGAATGAGTAGATCATACATGTCCAAACTGTACTCCCTCATGTAGAGCTCTCAACTGCAGTGTTTATTTTGACTGAGTTGTGGAGAGGCTGTTAGAGTCAATTCTTCAGTAAGCAGAAGATACAGTTATCGTGATATAAGGAATAGACTTTCCATAATCTTGAGGTCTATATTTGCCCTCATTGAAAAGAAAAACATTTTCATTTGCATTTTCAGTATAAACATAGGTCTCTGGAGTTGTGAGCTCTGGACAGATGTTTAGCATTTATTTTTTTTTAGTAAGAATTGGCAGAATATGGTTCTAAAGAATATTAAAACTGAGGACTTTGTGGAAAGGATATAATTAAGCATGCTAGCAGTAACATAATGTGATTGAAATGCAGAAAGGTGAATTTATTTGCAGAATTTTCCAACAAAGAACAACATATTCAAAATGCAATTCAAGTGAATGACGCAGACATGCCTTTATCCTCATCTGCACTTATCAGCTGCCAGCATTTCAAATTATATTACTCTTACCAGAGTGAAACTTCCCCTGTTCTTATACTGACTGAAGCTTATCTACAACACTGAGACACAATGGACCTACTTTAAAGATGCAGATCCTCTTCTGACATTTCTTAGTTCTGTTGGATTTAAATCAAATCCTTAGGTATCTTTAACTCCTGGAGTGAGCACCAGGCTCATGAAGGGTAAAATGCACCCCTTTAGCATCAGCAGCCTGATACTGCACCAAAGGTTTACATTGCCGCAGTACGTTTAAGCCAAGCAGCTTTTTGGGAGAATTGACCATGGCAGATGATAGCTTCTGAATGTAGGGTGAATGTGCTCCGCACATTAACAGAGCTTAGTGCGTTCTGTAGGCTACCAATACCTCAGTCAAAAGTAAAGGGTAAATTAGCTCAAGAAGTGCATGAGCAGCCTCAATTTCAGCAGGAGATCCCTTCCAAAGCCCTCTCCCATTAAACATCCTTCGGGGTCAGAGGAGCAAGGAGGAGGTTAAGAACCAACCCCCTGTTGTCTAAACTGTACTCTACTAGGATTCTGGTTTTAAAGTGTTTCATGCTGTGATTATTGAGAGGCAGCCTGAGATGGCAATGTCTCTGCTTAAAAATCTAGCCTTTTTTGTGAAGTCCAGGCTACATCCTACAGGCAGGTCCACAGGGGACATAACTGCAGTCATTCTATCACTAAGAGATATCAGTCTGGGTGGCCTCTGGAATGGAATCAGAAAATATCTCGTCTGCACTTGCAAGTAAGGAAAGCAGTTTGAATGTATAGCTCAGGCTTAAGATTTCTTACCCAGTTTACACAGAGCTTTAAAGTAAGGCTAGGATTAGTTCATCCAGTTTTGCCTAATCTTGGTATCTGGGAATTGCAAAAACAGGTCATGTATTTCTTGGGCACTGACTGCTGGGCTGTCAAGCTTAAGTGTACCTGAGGAACATTTTCAAGAGCCAATATCACACTAAAGCAAGCGATACCTATGCTGTGTAGTTGCTAGAAGCTGTGTTAACTGTTTTCAAAGCACTTTTGATACACTGGATGAAATAACTTCCACAATTACAAATCAGTATTATTTAAAGGTATGAAATACAATAGATTTTACTGGCTGCTGTTTTAATTCAGGCATACAGCCTTTTCTCAGCTTGCTTTCAACAGCACACCAGATAGAACAGTATACCATTGGAACTGAACACAGCAGTTGAGCATATAAGAAAAGCAAAACAGTCTCAAAACAACAGAATGTTGCAACTCAATAATGGGTATAATGGCCCACCTTACTACCTCCCTTTGACGTGGCAAGGACTGCATCTGAAGAATGAATTGACATTTCTCATGTATTTGTCATTTTGTCCTGTTAATTTCACTGAGTTAATGCATACTTCCCTTTCTCTGCTAAAAATACTGCAGAGAATATCTCAAGGCTGATGCATTTTCAGCCAATCAAAGCAGATTTCTGCACATAGCCTTCCTGACGATAGTGTTTGCACTCTCAACAAACTTGTAGTGTTAGAAATGCAGGCACAGGCAAATTAAAATTTAATCATTCACACAATCTATGAGGGCGAAATTCAGCCTACTGCAGAGTACCTGCACAAGAACGTGTGTCATTTCAGTAACAGAGGTAAAGCATTTTACATAGAGAGGAATATAAACAGATAAAACTGACCTATCCAGCTGTTCTCTGCACAGTGGAAACCACAGTTTCCTTGCCCACATCCCTAATAATGAGCTTGTCATTCTAGTACAGATGATCTAGAGAACAAAATGGTGCATCACCTACCACACACTCTATGCTAGATGTCTCCATGTCGTTCTAATGGAGAAAAGTTCACACTGCCGGGAACTCAGGCTGATATAAAGTATCTGTCCTTGCACATTCCTTCAAACATACTCCGCTTGCTTCCACAGTCTCTAAAATGCAGACTCTGTAACCTCTTCCTCAACACCAAGCTTCAGACAGACTTGATTTCATAGCACTACTGAAAATCTCTTGCTTTCAACAACAATAAAAAGACTGAGACTTTTTAAAGTGAAGACATGGAATTGTTTTTTCTTTTCCCTACAGAGCTTTCCATCAGTCTCCATTTGGTCTTTAGGAGACCTCTTTCCTCATATCTGATTTTTAGCTACTTGCTCATCTGTTATAACTCACAGCTTGTGGATGGTGCTGCAGAAGGGACCGATGGACTGGTAAATTTTCTCAAATGACACTGCTGTTCAGAATGGCTATCAAATAGTGCTAACAGCGGATTAAATATTGTCTGTACAACTTCAGGCTTGATGACCATTTGATTTCATGAGTCTAAAACTTGTATTTCTATGAAAGGTAGCCAATGGAATTACACTGGCATCGAAACAGTGCAGCTGAGCGGAGAATTAAGCCCTTAAATTCAATATGGAAGAACTAAATGAAGCTTCGTAAGAGATAAAGACTATAACAACTTCAAACACTCTTGTAAGACTGTCTGAACATCAACATTCATCATTTCTCACACTTTGTCATCTGCCCTCAGATACATTTGCCATGATATTCCCTAAAGGTATTGACCAAATGTTACAGTATTAGATTCTAAGAAAACATTGTGGCAAGAATAGAGGAACTGATCAGATAGATCAGCTGTTACAGCTTATTGGATGGAGCAAGCAGATGGTTCTAACGTGATACACAGAGGTTTAATCTCAGTATTTTATGAATTTACACTCATCCACAGAAATCTGGTAAATTTCACACTTGAATAGCAAAGTATCTTTGTTATATAAAAGCTCACTAGTAATGCAATATAACAATGAAACATATAAGAGATGTTTTAATTCAAAATGATCAGTACTAATCCTCAGTAATCTCTAATTCTAGCTATTGTTTCACAAAACACAATGACTGTACCATAGGCGTAATGGGAAAAGCAATAAAAATAATCTAGATTTCAAATGACACACTACAGGTAATATCTCAGTTTTACCAGTTGAAATAATATTTTGAAAGGAAATTTCATAACTTTTTAATTTGATTTCTTTTGATTCAGTTTTGTGTAGGTGTTCTGTATGTCTTTGGTCTTTCATACAGTACCTTTGTGGATTTTTATTTTATTATGGAGCTCTCGTGTACATTTATATGCAACAACTATTTTGTGCCAAATCATACCAAAGGCATGGAACCAAGTACTGGTTTAGACACATCTCCAGCAATTCTGGAGTAATTCTTGAAGATACATAAAAATACAAGGCACATTTTGTCTTAGTGCTAAACCGTTAACCAGATGTAACATAAAACTCCTCTGGTTCTGCTCCTGTTCAACCACATCAAAATGACTTGTAAGTTAACATGCTAAAAAGGAAGTAACATGTACAGCATAGAAATGTACGCACACACTATAAAGGAGGGTTTTGTGTGCCAAGTAGCCGGTAGGCCTGCCTTTACTTTTGTGAACGTGTTAAAATTGTTGAGAACTAAATACAAAAAACATCCTCTAAAGCTTGTTTATTGTCTTGGAGGTTTGAATCATTCATTCTACCGCTTCTGAAAATCAAGAGCTAAGGTTCTCAAAACAAGCATCCAGAAAACAACAATCCCTAACTCAAAGCAGATACTTGAAAATTTACATGCTGGCCTCCTGGATTCGCTAGAATTATCTTTTATCTTTTTATCATTAAATGATAGATATGAAAATTACATGAGAGCTTCACAGACAAGCCTTCAGAACATGCTATGACATTTTTAGTTGTAAGTAATAAACTTGTACAATGCAATTTTACCGGCACAGCAGGGTACCTTGTATCCTTTCCTGTTAACATTACTACTTTCCTTTATATTTAAAGGAAAAACAAGTATGAAAGTGTTGATTAAACATTAAAATGATTAATTTTAGGATTTTCTGACTTTCTGTCAAGACTGTATTCGCAAATATTCAAATATCGTCTGATAAATAACTCAACTGGAAATTAGCAACAACAACAACAACAACAACAAAAAAAAACAAAAACAAAAGGAGTAGGGAAAATGAAGATACCTGGAAAGATTTCAGTAAAGATCTAAATCCTGGAGTGTCTCCAAGCAGCAGCCTTGATTTTGATTAATATTATAATACAGTCTGCTAAAACAGCATCTCATAAATATCCATGAAGCGGTTTATTAGAGGTGGTTGTAAATACTTAAAATCTTATCTTGCAACCCATCGGATTTCAGAAAAGAGGCAGTTGGGAACATCAAAAGGAGAAAATAAGATGAATTCTTAGAAGATGTTTTCTTGCTTCTTAAGACTACAATGTATTTGTCCAAAAATAGTATTATGGAGAGAGGAAATATAATCGGAAAATGCATGGGTTACTTTATAACCACAATAGAGAGAGACTGACTGTCGGGGAAAAAAAATAAAGAGAAATAGGGAATACATAAAAATTATCCTTACTACAGCCCTCCCACCCTTTTTTTGTTTATTTCAAAACCGAAACAAAATGACTACTCGCAAGAAAATGTAGATGGTATACATTTGAAAATGGGGTGGAATCAAAAGCGCTGAGAAAGAAACCAGTGAAATACTGAGGCATCAGCAATTTGTTTTTTCAATCTCTTCATCTTGAAAGACTGTTTTTACACATAAGCACCTTGTGATTATAGAACAGAATGACTTTAATTTAAGGTCTGTTAGATTTGAAATTTTAGTCATCTATCCTCTAACTTCTTGTTCTATATCAAATGTTTGAGTTCATAAACAAGGACATTCTGGGTAGTAGATTTACTGTTTTTCTCTTAAAATGAATTTTAGCTCATGAAGACTGTAAGGCAGCTCGGAAAAATAAGTAATACATTTACCAAGAGATACTGGACAGTAAGGAGAACAACCACCTTCTGAAATGATCATACCAATGAAGTGCCACAGCTCTATGACACCAGTCTCCAGTGGTAGAAGACACTATTTGGTTCTTCATCTTTTCCGGGAATTATCACAGTGGGGACACTCAAAATAGAGCTGTCCTGTAGGAAATGAATTATGATCACAGACTGAAACATCTGTCTTGAGGGAATAGTTAGAAATGCGAAATAGAAAAAGTCATGATTGACCACAGATAAGCTACCTGTTGTAAGGCCAACCCGTGCTTGCTATTCCAGGTCAGCTCCTGTCCCTGTTGCTCCCTGCTGATGGGTTGAAGTCACAGTGTGGATTCAGTAGAGTGTCAGCCCAACACTTCAATTTCAATTCCCACTCCCTTTGCTCTGATAAGAACTCCACATGTAACCAGCCCAGCGCTGCAAGTCCTATGTTTTCCTTACTATCTGTGGCAGATACAGGCCCCCAGACAGTGCACAGCTCTCCCTACCCACAGTCATGAGATATGGAAACATGATGTGACACGATGGGTTATGTTCATCCCCCTGAATCAACACTAGGGTTGCATATGCTCCTGGGAAGGACTGAAATAAAAGAATGCTATGGAAAATTATTGTGTGCTCACTCTGCCTTCCTTCTCATTTTCTGACTTAGCTAGTCCCCGTGAAACCATTTGTCATGCATTACCAACTCTCAGTGCTGCCAAGGTAGAGCTGCTGTTATGCAGGGAAGATTAAAAAAAACAAAACATCTGACGCCTTCTCCTCGCATACAAAGTTTTGATTTGGAAACAATGTCAACTTTGTGCATGGTGCTGCAGTTCAGAATCCAGATGCTATCATTCTTCACTGTCAAGCCTAATCTTTGTGCTATGTATTGCTCAATGCACTGCCATCTCACTTCCAGTGTGGGAACCTGCAGTATTCTGGAACATGTTCCTACTTGGTTGTCATTTGGAATACATTAGTTTTCAGCATTCCACTTTTACTTTAAAGTGCATGAATTTGCACTCCTGCAAAATAAGAGTTTCGGTGAGAGCTAGGATGCATATCAGTCATAGAAAACAAAAGACTCACTGCAAATATAGACAACAGGAAGATGAAACAAGAAGAGGTAGATAATGGGAAAGCACGCTAACTATTTACTTTTTAGAATTATCAACTCTAGTAACATTGTTACTGGAAAAACTCAGGACTTCATGCTCTTGAAAATGACTTTATGCTCACTAAATGGCTGAATTGAATGATTTTAAATACAGCCTTCCTGTGAAAGTGTTACAGGGTCACAGTGTAGTTGGTTGAAGACTGCTTTTGTGTCTCAACTTCATGTAAAATAATTTATAAGCTTTATCTGTCTTTGACTTCTAGGACCATCAGTGTTTAGACTAAAAGGTACATGCCTAGCTTCTCATAAAGCCAGATTTCCTGATTTCTAGTTGCAGTGCATCGCTGTGGCATTGCTTTCTCTAACATTATATATGAACATGAACTGTAAGAACATGATTTATCTTCTTTTAGAATCTATGAGTGCAAGTATATTCATGGACTCTTTATGGTACGATTTCCCAAATGAAAATAATAAATACCTCTGTAATTAACTAATTCACTATATATCATTATTACTTTTTTTCCAAAAATGGCATAGTGACATTTTGAAATTGTGTACATTTAGTTGTTTTTTTTTTTTTCTTAATACTTCACTTTTTCATTCAGATAAAAAAGTAAGTATTTTTCTAACTTGTCAAATTTCAGGCTACTCCATTTTCAACTGAAGTCTCCTCCATTACTAAGAAAAATCCCTGAGGGAGATGAGCAGTAGCTGAACGCACCAGCCAAAGAAAAATGATGAACTACAAAAACATACTCTCACAGTGTGGATATGGAAGGAAATCATATGCTATTCTCCTGTTTCTATACAAGCATTATTTTCAATTGAATTGTGTGATGCAGTTCTCCCCCACCCTACGTTTTTTCCCCTGGAGTACTCATTCACTTTCAGCAGCATGGCTATTTTGATTGAGGTATTTTTCCCACTCCTCACTGAACGTGCTTCTTATAAGATGGTACACTAACTCTCTGTATTAAAAAAAGAAAACAGAGGAGGTAATTTCTTATCAGTACAGCTGACATGCCTTTAGCAGAGTATTTAATATGAAAATACAGCATAAACTATCACTTATTAAAAGAGGAAAACCAAAAAAGAATACATTCTAAGCAACTACAGCAACTCTTTATCTGCAATTACAGGACAAAAGCAAATGAAATAATTCTGCAAACTCATCCTCATGAGATAAATCCTACAAGTGCTAGCAAGACCTAGTAAGAGCTATTTCACTTAACTTAATAGACTGAAGTTTTCAATGATGTAGCTAGGGCTGGTAGAGACTGTATATTGGCAACCTCAAAGACTCTTTGATATGCTGAGCATTTCCTTGATGAATTATTTTGAAGATACCAGGGTTGAAAAGAGTCAACACCTATAAAATTCTGGTCACTTATTCAGCTTTTCAATTTAACCGGATTCTTGAAGCACTAAAGCTTGACAGTTCTATCCAGGGAATACAGAAGCCCATTACAGTTTATCCTTAAGGTCAAGAAATTCAGACTCCAAGACAGCAAGCTGGGAAATGGCTTCTAAAACTAGGAGTCCCCCTAGGGAAGAGTTCTGCTAGCAATACTTCCTGTTTAACTCGGATTCAAGCTCTTTTGCTCATAAACCTGTAGTGTAATTACACAAAAAACAGATAATTCTTCTCCAGTACGAGTCACAGACAAATCATTCCAAATAAACTCAGCACAACTTTAGGATAATTGATTTGATGTAACACATAGATGAACAATCTTAAGATGTACACTACAAAAGCACACTCCTATCAAGGATAGAGTTTATACCTTGGCACCTTGATAAGTGGGTTGAGAGGTATTCATGGCTCTGTACTTGGAATCCTGGAATACTCTGAAGATGTTTTTCTTGCACGTCTCTCTTTTAATAGGGACTGGAGAGGTAGGAATGTTTTGTCCCAGTGTTACACAGCCATGTCTTCCCAATGGTAAGCACAATTCCTTTAGCAGGAAGCTCTCAGAGTTTTTACAGTAAAATGCACAGTACTGGATATGATTAACAAGCATATATCTATGAAAGAGTAAGTCTAGAAACTGTCCCTCGAGTTTCCAGAAACACGTGATTTTTATACTGTGCCAAGACTGTGGAAGGTTTTTTTAGATTTTCCTTAGCATAACAATCCAATAATCACTTGTGGTGATTCCTCATCATAATAGAAAATTGTTCCTACTGTGCTTTAGTAGTCGCTCAGGAAGTGCAATCAAGGTCAGGGTTTTCACTTGCTTTTATAGTTTGTATATCTAAATAAGGCCTTGTGAGAATGTCTGAGTATCCATTATTCATAGTACATCACCCTTTTTTTTAGTGATCAAAACGTTTGTGTGTTTATTTTGCCTAAATGAGAAATCTGCACTTTCTAGAACCACAAAAGAGTAGATGTTTACAAGCTGACACAAGCTTAAGTATTTTAAATAAATCCTCATACAAGAGTTTGTCTGAAATTTGTGCCAAGTCTATGAATATAAAGACTGTAATCCTGCAAGATTTATTACATAAATTAGAAGTCTTAATATCGTATAGAACTATTTTAACCTTTCCATGCAGTAATACAGCCTGGGCTTCACAACATACAACTCCATCTGTCCTGACAGTTTTGCAGTATATATTAAAACATAACATCTTTTCCTTTACTTAATCAAGGCAAACTAAAACTGTGTGTAACAACAGAACTGTGCCACGGACAACAGAGAAGTCTTCCTTACATGGAGGACAGCTGACTAGATCATGTTTAGATTGGTCCCAAACTGGTTAGAAAGAGATGAAGTTACAATGGAACTTTCTCCGGAGCAAATAAATGCTTGAACAACTGTTGAAAATGCTGCTGTGGGATTACTAAAATAGACTGCAACGTCATGTCTTCTGTCACTATTTTGTTATTCATAGTAAAGGCTCATCTGTTGAACACAGATAGATAACATGGCATATTCCATCTATGAGGGCAGTATCTTTGGAGGAAGATCAATCAGTGAGACTGGTTAAGTTCTCAGCATTACTGCAGCACATCATGGGGATAAGGATTTTGTTTAATGTGTGGTTACTTATTAAACAATATTCAAGGAAGGAGTATCATAAGTTGCTGCTTCTCAGTCCATGAGGGGACCTTTCAGAAATGCATCTTTGTTGGAGAACGTAAGTATCTTAGCAAAGCATGGCATAGGAAGGGTTAATTCATCATTTGAGAGCATTGTAATCTAACAGATTGTTAAACAGCGTGCAAGAATTAAGTGACCTGAAAATGGCATAACTAATTGCAGAGTCTTGAAAAAAAAAAGTAACGTGGAGGTTCATGAAATGTGTATGAACTGTATCACATATTCATGCCCTATTACTGTGAATTCTGAAGTGTCTTACTGTTCAAGATAATAGACCTTGATTCAATTCAGTCTGATGTAGGATGAATTTCATGTGCTAATTAGTAAAGCATTTCTTAATGATTAGGAAAAAGTAGATAACATCTGATTGAAAACCTAACTGTCAGAGATAAAACAACAATACAACTCGGGGAGGAAGGAATGCCAGTCAGGCTGAATTCAGGTGTCTTAATTATGATAATTAATGATTGTATTCCCTGTATAAATGAACTCAACCAACATGAAAAGCATATTGTAATTAAAGTGCTTTTGAAAAGCAACATTTAAACAAATGCCATTGGTAATATTAATTACTTTTCTCATTTTCCATTTCACATTTGATTGCATTGGTTCACTATGGGGCTAATACGCAGAGACTTTGAGCTACTACAGTACCTACTTAAATCAGAATTTAATACTACACAGAAAGAGGGCTCAAAAAATCCCATATCTTTATCACTGCACAAGATCAGTGAATTTTCTCACTTGCAATGAAAATATGTTCTCCCATTAAAAAAAAAATCACTGTTTTATTTTCCGTCTCCAATAAGCTACATTAACAGAGCTCTGCCTGGCCAAAAGCCAAGATACAAGTAGATGGGGTTTTGTAGAGACCAGAGGAAATGTTAACTGAAAGAAAATACTTTCGAGGGAGAGATCTGCTCAGAAAATGTATTTTGTGTCCTAAAGAGTTTTGCTCTTTTTTCCCATCTTAACTATTGAGATTTAGGTTAATTGGGCAGAAATTAAACAATAGTTTGTTCATGGTTTTTCAAGCTGTTGTTGTTTTGTTTGTTGTTGGCTTTGCTATCTGTTTTAAAGAGCCAACATCTTTCCAGAGAAAGCTTGATTTCATTCAGAACAATGCATTTGTTTTGTTTACCTAGGCCCATTTGTAGTCAGTGTTATGAAAATAGCTACTTGTCCACTGGATTCTTGCAGCTCTAAAACAAATGCAGCATTTAGACATCCTTGTTTAATGCTTACACTGATTTTATCATGTAAATACCTGTAAAATCTGCAGGTGACAATATATGCATAAGTATTAAAAGTCATCTTTTAGGATTGGTAAGAAGTATATCAACAAATCTTGTTATTTACGTTTACTATACTGGGAAAACACGCTTAGCGATAACACTTCTCAAAAAAGCTGAAAGTCAGTGTATTAAGGGTAATTTAGCCTAATAGTAATATTGAGAGCGCAGAATAGCTCCCCTGGAAGCCAATCCTGTTCTGATTACAATTCTACATAGGAGATAAAACATAAGCTAGCAGACCAAAGTGACAACATAGAAGAACAAAGAGATCAGTGATAATGCATAAAATTCTGACTTCAGTAAGGTCAAGAGCAAACTGCCATTGATTTTAACGATGCTTGATATTTCCGATTCATCATTTTTCAAGAGACAAATATACAAACATCATTTGTTACAGAGAAGAGGGCTGCTAAACCACACCTGCACAAATATGCTTTTTTTTTTTGCCTTGTTTAGTCAGCCACCTGAAAAATTTGCCAGCAGGCTTTGAACGTATACTTTGAAGTGATTCAATTCTATTACAGTATAACCTGCTCACTTCATATTTTTGAACATCTTAAAAAAGCAGTCTGTAGTTATTCTTCCAGACAGAATAACCATTTTCACAAATGGAAAAATGAATCACCTAAGGAAAGACTAGAAATGTCCCTGTAATAGGTACTTGGTATTCCTTCTCCCTTCTCTGCTCTGTTCTTCACCATTCTCTTTTTAAAATCTGGACCTCTCCTTACCTTACCTCTGAGCCATGAGAAGTCTAAGAGTTGATACAAGCAAAGGGAAGAGTTACTCTTTTTAAGAAATGGAGTAATCCAGAAAAGCCATGTATTCTCAAACATGAAAACAGCTTGAGAAGTCCCTTTTCTGTTAAGGCTTCTATCTTTCACGACATAAACTTTCATGCACCTTCTCCTATGGTCACCAGGACAGTTTGCACCACTACTGTTACCCATACTGCTGTTTCTAATTTCCCTCTCCACTACTTTTTGACATAACTGATGAACAATTCATTTCCATTATAGCAAGGCTAGCATTCCTGTCAGCTTCCACAAGGTTGAAATTCTGCTTAATAGGCACAAACATAGTCTAAGTCTTCCCTAGAACTAATTATGCTGTGATTTCTGCTCACAAACCCACAGGGCAACAAGATTTAACACGCTCCAAGGACTCAGCTGCCTTCTGGACATAAAGTGAAACTCTGATAAGCTAGAGTAACACAGTCACATGTGAAAGGAATGACCACTACACCGTATGCTCACTTGGGGCTCAGAGGGACCCGAGACTATAATTCCACCTATCCATGTTGTGAACTGGGATGTTTGTGCTACGCTTCTTACTCATACAGAGTTTTACATAGGAATGCTATACAGTTCACATCAGAGCAACAGGTAAGAAACCATACTCCTTATACAGTGTAACACAATGAAAAGCACAGCAATGACAGCAAAGTAGCAAAGTCCTAGACTGCAGTAAGTGAGGACTTGCTCAAAAGCAACAGGCCTGGGCACAAAAATAAAGGAAAGAATCTACTTGGCTTCAATACACAAGTATCTCCAGCAAGGTACCCTTGCCTCCACTGCCAAATGAGGTCTGGGAAGGGTGGATCCTGGCTCCACCCCTTCCAGTCACTCAGATGTATTGCATGCACCTGAGCTCCCCTGTGCTGGCCCTGCTTTCCCATCAGGTGCTCAGTCACAGCTTCAAGGCATGACTTAGCATTTCCACTACATACAGAAAACTTTATTTTTCACTTTTAGCTTCCCTTCTCTTCCTCTAAACAGACTGCTGTTGATCATACATTGAGTGTCCATTGAGTGTATTAGCATTACCATTTTGTCTACAGCTTGTACTGTATAGAGTGTTGTAAGTCCATTTTTTAATTCAGTGGTTACCAAGTCTTACACAAGACTCAACATTTAATCAACCACTGCCTTTTTTCTTAAATTCCATATAAGATTTGAACTTCATTGATGATTCATGTTTAAGAAGTGCTTCAGTGCCTATTCTAGTTGTTCACACCAACTTGCAAGATCCAAAAACAATTGAAAAGTGTAATCAGGTTTAAAAAGGAGGAAGTAAGCATGCTTTTGCAAAGATGTGCATTTCATTTCGTTTGTAAGGCTATTTCCCTTTCTTTGGTTGAAATTGGTCCTTGTGTTCAAAAACATTTTTGTCAACAAACTTAAATACAGTTCTAAACTATGTGATACTGCGTCTTTAAATATCTTGTCACTGAAATTGTGAAAGAATTTAATAATCAGACCTGCTCTAATTTCCAGTCTCTCTTTCAACTTTGAATGGTGATTTTTCTTTCAACACTATGATTTTATTTGTTATAGAAATGTTTTCAACTACAATGTTTTATAATTTAAAGAAGTGTTTATGTCCCCCTGCACTCCTGTGGTAGCCTCTGATAATAGAACATAGGAGTTGAAAAAGGCACATCCACTAGTTCAATTGCACTGAATGGGAGAGCAGGGCTAAACAGCACAGCAAGAGGGAAATTACTTTGGTGTTTATGTTTGCAATTTGAGGCCCCGATCCTGCAGACTTTTAGGCAGTTGAGCAACTTTACACAACTGAATAATCTGATTTAGTTCAAAGGGAGTACTCAGATATGTTAAATTTCTTACCTGCCCACCTGTTTATAAGCTGGAGGCCTAAATTACCACTGAGCTGTCACTTTTGGTGGAGGCATTTTCACTGGATGAAAACACCATTTTTTCATTTTCTTGTAATTGTTGCCAAAGGAATAGCATCGCATTCTCCTGATCTAGTTTTATGAAATAGGAAACAAGAGTTTGCACTGCTAGAGTGCACATGAACATAAATTGAAAATGGTAGCTGGGCTTAAACTTCAGGAGAAGGAAGCAAGACTAAAAGGCAATTTAAAATACAGCAGAATATGTTCTGTTATGTAGTATACTCATTCTGCTCCTGTTGACTTTGGTAGTATCTGAAAGTACCAAAGGAGGAGGTATTGACAGTTAAAACTTAGGCTTCAAGAGCAAACCCTCCCCCTGCTATTTACTACATTTCTTGCTCATTAGTGTAATGTATCTACTGTCACAGTACTGATTCCATATTGAGAATCTGCGTAACAAAAATACTATAAACTGATACAATAATAGACAAAACTATCAGCCACAATCAGCAAATACTAAGGGAAATCATGAGACTTCTGACTGTGTTGAAAACGCGGGCAGACGTTTACTTTCTAGAGTTTACCTCTGAATTCTTCGTTCTAATATTTTGTTCAGGCTATTAAATACTTCAATGAAAATGCTGCCTAAATACTGATACAAATCCATTGTTTTCATACATTAACAAAACAAACAAGCAAAACAAAGCAAGCAAACAAAAAAGAAACCAGCAATTTTAGTACAGTGCTGTTACACTCTTTCAGCAAGAATGAATTTTTCATCTTCAGACAGCATCATTCTAAAGTCCTGACATGACTAAAACCATCATAAATGAGGTGTTGCCCTTTTAAAATACAGAATATTCTTTCCTCCTTTTATAATTTACATTACCTGCACTGTGGGAACAACTTCACTTATTAACTACAGTTTCTTAAATACAAAAAATCCTCTTTAATGCTATCAACATTTCGTCAAAAGAGCATCAAGGTTTGTCCTCTGACCAGACATCATTGATAAAACTGTTGGTCAAACAGAATGGCATGAAGAAAGCCCATACCTTCTTACATTTCCAGTGACATTAAACAGGAGTAAGCCTCATACATTAAACAGAATTATCATTGGCTGTGATGGGCA
The DNA here is from genome assembly GCA_016647715.1 of Pavo muticus. Classification (NCBI taxonomy): domain Eukaryota; kingdom Metazoa; phylum Chordata; class Aves; order Galliformes; family Phasianidae; genus Pavo; species Pavo muticus. The sequence continues at coordinate 707,736 of JACDJE010000035.1, read as the reverse complement.
TTTATGAAAGAAAAAAACAAGCTATAATAGGGATTCATTAAATACGTTGAAGGAAATATTGAAAAGCCTGAAATATAGACCAGTGTATTAAAATTTTAATGCAAATTAAAATAATAAATACTTTGAAAATATTTAAACATATTTTCTTGTTCATTAATGGTAACTGATACGTAAAAGCCCATTAATCTGGATAAAAGGTGTTGCTCCCAAGAGAAGAATGGTGCTTTTTGTTGAGATGTATTGGTTCAAGGGCTAGTATTCTAATGTGATGCTCAGTCTATAAACCAGCTCTGTCCTAAAATGCACTTCTACAGTCATTTAGCTGTGCTCCAACTGGATATGAAGCACTGATAAACAAAAGACTGTCATACTGATTTTGTAATGACCTAAACTCAGTTTGCATGAGCATAAATGCACAAAGATAGAAAGCTGGGAGATTCAGATCCCAGCTGTAGATATTATGATCAAAACAGGATGGAAACATCTCCTGCTGTGGTGAATAAGGAATAGATACTTCCACAAACAAAATCTTTTGGATAACTTACTGAAGGAAAGAGACCAGCTGAGTAAAGGTCTAATTTACATTTATTTTATTCCATACAGAAGATACAAATAATCTGGTTCTAAATACTGTACAAACATCTTATTCTGATTTGTACAAGTTACTCTTGTTTAAATAGAGTTCTTTTTTCTGTGGAATCTTGAGAATTAAGGCTTTCTAATCACCTCAGTTGTCATCATTACTTCAGTCTTAATTGCTGTGCAGGACTGCTACTTGAGAATACTCTCCCACCCCCCATTTGAGTTGGCTTTCAGACAGGCTAGTGGAAACAGGAGGAGGAGGATATGTAGCCAGGAGACCTGGATGGCTCTTTTCAGTGTCAGCTCCCCAAGCAGATCAGCTTAACAGGAAACTGGACCCTGAGGCAGCTGACTTGAATTCTGCCAAGGGGAACTATAACACTATAACATGCTTTCTCCCAAATAATAAAGCTATTCTGCTTTTTATATTTTCTTTTTTTACATTTATAAGAGGGTATTTTAAAAGATTCATAAAGATTGCATTGTCTGACAACACTTCTGAATGTTAATGGTTGAACCATACGCACTTTTATAGTAACACTCAGAACAACAGATTTTCTACAAAATCTGAATCTTAATCGAAAGGCTAAGTTATTAAAAAAAAGAAAGAAAAAAAGAAAATACGCACAATGAATTAATATTCAGCTCATGTTATTCTTGCCCTCAGAAATGCCCTTCACTCTATCATATCCCTCTCATTATTCTTTCCTTAGAACACATTTATGTCTTACAAATTGCAGAATCCTAGGATTGTCTATATATTGTCCTAGGATATGTCTATGCTATTTCCCTGTTGGAAAAGGCCTTCAGGATACCAAGTCCAATCATTATCCTGATCTACTGAGTTCTGCCACTACACCATGTTCCTTAGTGCCACGTTCACACAACTCTTAAATACCTCCAAGACTCCACAACCATTTGATTCTTTTCTACCCTCTCCAAGAGGGAATTCTTCCTAACGTGCCATCTAGCGTTGCTACTTTATCGCACTTTTTGTTCCACTAGTTCAACACTTCTGAAAGTAGTAATGGTAAAACATAATACATGTATGTATAGCATCATTTACAAAAAAAAGTCACTACCTCAGAAATTGTGGACATCTGTAAGTAATAAAGAGCGAGTTCTGTATACTTCTGCCAACCCAGAAAAGGCAAAATCTTTTTCTTTCCCTCCCTCCTTTTTGCTAGCATTCAGTGTGCATTATTCACAAAGTAAAACTTCAGATACTCATCCCTGTACTTTGAAAGATTCAGATTTGGATCCAAATTCAAATGTTAGGTGCCCAGATAAAGCCATGTTATCTTATCTGGTATTATCTGGGACATACCTTCAAAAGAAAGTTTGAAACATACGAGGGAATATTCTTTCCTTTTTTATCTCCTTTATCCTGACAAAAAGGAATTTTCAACCTATCAGTAGATTTGTTAATGCTAGTATCATACACAGGACAGGCTCCACTATGCTTTATATATGCATCCAGTAAAACACTTTAATTGGTTTAATAATTATATTCTTTTCCTTTGTATGAAAGTTTTATCATTTCTCAGGACTTTTCCCACCAAAAAGTTCTCCAAAATGTCTAAATCCAGCTACTACACTTGCAATTTACAATTCTAGATGTTCCCAAGACTCATACGTAACCTATAAAGATGCCCCTAGTCACATTCAGTTGTCCAGTTGCTTCATTTTGCTAACCTCTTCTTTCCAGATTAAATATAGGTCAGAGTTCTGATGTGAATATTTGAATGCCTAACTTATACACTATTTTTGTTTAACTACAAAGTCTTTCTTCCACCAGAATTTTAAACATTATTATGAACTAAACCAATACAAAGAATTGTCTCTCCCACGCTTTTTGAAGAGGAATCCTCAGCATCATTTCATCCTATACTGCTGCTACTAAGAAGTCGAGGAATATGGAATCCAGGTATCCTGAACTTACATATTAAATTTGTTTATAAAGGGAATCATGAAGCTTAATGTGCTGATTTAATATGCATGATTACTGATTCAAATCTAAACATCACCAGCATTGGCCAGGGATTTTGTACATCAAACATAGTTCTGGACAACAATCTGCAGTACAAGAGGTAAAAAAAATAAAACATAAAAGACACATGATTTTAAGCTGTTTAGCTTACTACAAATGTAAAGTATATGCTTATTGGTAGAAGGAGGGATTCGATCCTTTTATCAGTAGAACAAATGCAAGCTTCAAATGTTCCTGAAAATTCAAGAGTTGATTCGTTTCAATTGTAGTTGTATCTGTGGTTAAAAACAAATCATATTTGTTCTTAAACTCAGTCAAAGCTGAGCGCTGAATGAAATTACGCTTTACAGTCAAAGTAGTAGTAGAAGAAGATAGAAGTAGTAATCTCACTTGCACAGGCAGCAGTGAGAGAATACCAACATGGGATCTGAATACCTACATGTGCCACTAATTCAATACATATGTCCTCATCTTTAAGAAGCCATGTTAGAAAAGTAACATTTAGGAAGATATATCTACCGTGTTTCATTTACAGCTTCTGGAAAGGAGCTGCTGTACTCTCTTTATACAAAGAAAGGATTTGAAGAATAGTCTTAGGAACAAAAGCCCACACAAACAAATTTTTGGTTGGATGTTGCTTTCTGAGCCTGCTTTGTCTTTAAGCAGAGTTTACATTGCGTATGTCAGAAGAATTTCTACTTCCATCACACTGCTTATCAGGTCTGATCTAGCTGTGAATTTCTCACCCATGACCTCTTCTGTCTGACAGAAAGGGTCTCTGCTCTCAGGCTAACAGAAAACTCTGACTCGCTCTAAAAGCTTATATCCAGCTTTAGGCTTCTCCCTCTTCAGGAGTTCATCAGCTCTCAGGGTTTTTTGCCTCCAGGACTATCACTTCGTATTACATTGAAGACAGAAAACCAGGAAACTCATACCCATCTTCTGCCACAAAGAGAGTTAAATAGTATAGAATGCCATAGCATACTATTGCTGTTTATCTCTCACTACCTCCTTAAATTCTCTTCTAACTTCTCATTATGTACTTCTTCTACTTTACGCTCTTCCTTCTATCATAGGTTGAGTACTGTCAGGCTAGAACCCATAACCACTCACCATTGCTACCTAGGCCACAATCTTTTATAAAACTTGTTCCTTCCTTCCTCATCACAGCTGGTGGAGGAAAGGATATGGATGAGGATTAAAATATTCCCACTATTGTCTTAATATTTCTCTTGGGAAAAGAAGAGATTTTTGGTCACTTCTCATAACTGCTCTCAAACACACATTTATCTTTTTTTATAAAGTATAATAAAGATATAAAGCATTGCCATACTTTACTTAAAAAACATTCTATTTCCAGAAAGTTATTTACATTGTTTCATAATTTTATCTTTTTTTTTCAAAATGTCACACTTGTGTTCACAGAAAATAATAAATAACTTTGTTTCTTTATTTTTGATAATAATATTTCTCTCTTAGCTCCATAAATTAACTTAGAGTAACAGTCTGATGTAGAAAATCACAAAATGAGCTGAGACTTTTTTGTTTCTATTTATAGTTTCTCCTTTCTCTGAGTCCTAGACTGAATTATAAAAACTTCTGAACGTCTCGTCACTACTTTGCCATTTCATCTGAGATTAAATGCTCTGAGAACTTGGAATGGAAACACAGAAACTATTTACTTCCTTGGAAAGCCTTGAGGTATAATCATCTTCCTGTTGACCTTGTATTTTTCTTCCACATTGGGTGAAACTTTCAGCATCGTAGAAGAATCTTGATACCATAAGTATCAACTATTGAAAATATATTTTCCATTAAATCCAGGGAAAGATTCTCTTTCCCCACACACATTTATATTTTCAACTGTTAGTATGAGAACACTGTCACACAAAGAAGACTTTCTAGAAACTCAACATGGTGATTGACGAAAGTGATTTCTCTTTAGACAGTTTATCTGTCTACTGAAGATGACTTTTAAAGTGGAAAACTGCTTAAAAATGCTACAGAATGATTGACAAGAAGAAAAAAAGGGATATGGGTGAAAATAGTGGTTTCATTTCCTCTGGTATATTGCATACTGTATGAAAACATTCCAATTTAAGGAAAAAAAATTGGAAAAAATATCTGCATCTTACCTCTAATTGCAAAATAGGCACATAATACATTTCATATTGGACAGTATACTTTGCTTCTAGAATTACTGGTACTCATAGAATCATAGAATCCTTAGATTTGGGAGGGACCTTTAAAGGTCTATTCCAGCTCCCCTGCAATGAACAGGGACATACACAGCTAGTATTAATACTCATAGTAACCCAGGACTGAGCTTTTCCTGGAGTCCAGAGGAACTTGAGGCTCTCACAGTTTCTGATGAGGCTTTCCACATGGATCACATGGTTCTGAGAAAGTTCCAAACAAGTTCTATCCCTGCTACTACATGCAGTGAGAAATACTTCTTAGTGGATATCATGTTTTCAACTCCCAGGGAAATCACACTTTCTCAAGAAATAAATCCTAGTAGAGGACAACTAGTAATAATTTAGCAAAGGAATAGTTATTTTAAAAGTTCATTAGAATATAGACTCTGCTTATCAGTACATAATTTTGGTATATTGGAAATACTGGGATTAACCATAAACAATTCAACAGGCTGGCAACAAAGGAGAGAAATACTACAAAGGCTGAGATTCCTGCATTTCCTTGTATTTAAACGTTACAGTGCAGAATAACTGGCACTGGTTCTAGTGCAAACAATGCAACATAGGACCATGACTGCTGAGGCTGCCTTTCCTGGTTTTCAGAATTTGCCTCCTGGGCCTTAGTAAATTGTGAACCCTGATGCAATTACACTTGATAAGCTTGCCCTGCTTATGTATATCTTTGATCTTTATATAAACAGTCCCTGGACATTTGTGCATGTTGAGCAGTACTTTGATCTATGAATAAAATCAGTCAAAAGTACTAGTGCAGCAAGGTATACCTCAACACTTAGAAAACTAAAATATTGACATAAACTGCTTTCACAAACCTGTGTTCCCAAGGGGCAATAATCAGGCCTCATCTGCTGTTTTTCTGGTAAGTTGTTTTCAGTTAGGACAGAACTGAAATGATAATTTTAATGCAACAATAGGAGGAGAAGAACAATAAAGTTCATTTACCAAGTAAAAATCTTACAGAAAAATGACAAGATAATTTAGTTCATAATTCTTTCTCTTATTTAATTTTATTTAAAAGGCCCAGTTTTGGGCTGATATAATCTCAGAAGAATCATAACCCTTTAAATAATTTATAATAAAATATATGTTACTGAAAACAGGGAGGTTACATGGAAAACCTCTCTATCTAAATTCTGTATTTACTATAAAATATTACCTATAATAATATACTGTGATTCAGAACTCTAGAGCTTTTTTCAGTACTTTCTGTTGCCATTATTTCTTTCTTTTTAATTCCTTAAAGAATATTCACACAACGAAAAGAGAATTTTTTTTCAGCTTCAGAATACAAACAGTTTCTTAAAGGATTTCACATTTTACAGAATGGAAGAAATATCCCTATGGGATGTAGACTCTAAATGCTTATCAAACTTGAAATGAATGTAAAACAGTCCAGAAGGAACTTGTGGATACTAGACAATAGTTTTTATCTCATTCATTACCTGAAAGGAATATATTCCTTTGGATAAAAGTGATGCAGGTTGAAATATTACAGGGAAAACACAAAAAGTTGTTAGAGAAGTACTGTTAAAGATTTTTTTTTAGTTTTGTAACTATGACACAATTGTTCACAAACTGTTTTGTTAATAGTGAGCTAGCCGAGAGTCATCTGTTTTGAACTCAAATTTTACTTTGTATTAGTATACAGTATGAGTATTTTCTTATGAGAAAGTTGCATGTATGAAAAAAAGCTGCGTAACTCAAAGACGGCCAGAAGTTACTACTATTTAAATTTATACTCAGAAAAGTTTTTGAATCACATCAGATTAATTAGCTGCAGTTTCTTTATTACCTCATTATTTGATTATGCTTCCAGCTATCATTTCACAAACTTTCTTACATTAAACTAATGCAATTGGAGGTGTTGTTGAAGAGCTTTTCTGCAACTAAAAACATATTTAGCAATATATTATGTAAGCGCAGTTCGGAGTGACCGTATTATGGAGTAAGAAATACTGAACTGTTATATATAGAAAATAATTTGAGTCTCTTGATCACATGATACATATTTGCAGGGACTACGTACAAGCCTACATGAAGTGCATCAAAATTAGAATTCAAATGAACTGCGCTGTAAACTCAGGTATTATCCTAGAATCACCAAGGTTGGAAAATTGGAAAAGACCTCCAAGATAATCTAGTCCAACCATCCATGTACCACCAATATTTCCCCACTTAAGCACGTCCCTTAGTACAACATCTAAACATTTCTTGAACACCTCCAGGGATAGTGACTCCACAACCTCCCTCAGCAGCTCATTTCAGTTCCTGACCACTCTTTCAGAGAATAAATTTTTCCTAATATCCAACCCGAACCTCCCTTGGCACAACTAGAAACCATTCCCTCCAGTCCTATCAATAGTTACATGGGAGAAGAGGCCAACATCCACCTTGACACTACCTCCTTTCAGGTAGCTGTAGAGAGCAATAAGGTCTCCCCTCACACTCCTCCAGACTAAACAATCCCACTTCCCTCAGCTGCTCCTGTTAAGACATGCTCCAGACCTCTCACCAGTTTCACTGCCCTTCTCTGAACACAATCATAGAATAACAGAATGTCCCAGGACAGAAGGGATACATAAGGATCACTGAGTCGAACTCCTTCTTCACACAGGACCACCCAAAAATCAGACCATATGTCTGAGAGTGCTGTGAATGCTTGTTGAATTCTGGCAAGTTTGGTGCCACCAAGAGCATTTCCCTGGGCAGCCTGTTCCAGTCCCCTGTCATAGCCATCTCACATACATTCTCTATGTTCTGTTCAGTATCTACAGAGAACTTCCAGGCATTGGCTTCATATGAAAAGCAAGATTAGGTAGTTTTCTAAAATGGATATTTTCCCTGAGAAAATATACACCAATTCCCCTATAAGTAAAAGAACTGATCTGAGATTGAATTAATGATTGCTGTTTCCCCCCTTAAAATCTATACATTGAGAAAAAGTGTGCTATGTACTGGTAAATCTTCTGTCTACTTTATAATTTAAAAATCACTTAGCCATTTCTAAAGATCGCTTTGCTCTCTCACATTCAAATAACGTTTCTCATCGTGTACTCTGATCTTTTTTTTTCATTCAAAATTATCTTCATTCTTTGCTTTTAATGCAAAAAAATTCAGTCTTATTTCTACCATTTCAGTGATTTCTTCCTTCTTCAAAATCAAACAAGTGATTTGCATGTGGGCATTACAAGCATCACTACAACGTAGGAAAATGCTACCAGATTTTACTAAATTTGAATTAGTAGCAAAGAGTTGGAATCTTCTGAATTTAGTGCTTTTTTCAAAATGTCTATTCATTGTTTATGATATATAGAAATTTAGATGTAGTCAAATATATTTCTATCTCATCAATCAAATGACAATTGGAGGAAATTATTGCATATCTTGAAGAAGTATTTTACATTAATGTCGTAAAAATGCTTTGCTGAATGAATTTGTGAAGGAGATGCCACTTGAACCATAGCAGATCTGGAGGTTTGAGAATCCAATAGCTAAGAATAACACTGTTCCATTTTCAATGTACTAAAAGGTTTTTACTCAGTGGGAAACTAACTTATTAGAAAGGGCAGTCTAAAAATGTACTGCTAGGAGATTTGGGAGTAGTAGTCCTTGAAATAAAGATTTAGTATTGTAGATTTTACAATTTATCCATTTTTGGTGGTTGTGATGTATTAGTCACAGGGGTAATAAACTTAAAATAGGTTGAAGTAAAGTTAAGTACTTCCCAGTATCTTCTATTAATTATCCATGGAATAGAAGAAAAGAAATTAATGCAGAGACATAAGCTCATCTTGGAATAAAAGGGGAGTACATTCTTTCACTGTAATGATTTTACTGAGGTTTTTTTTCAGAGAAGGCTGAGTGATTAAGAAATATTTAATGTCTACAGATTGCATACAATATATGGATTTTTTCTTTTTATTTAAATGAAGAATCTGATAGAAAATGAAAGATGGCAGACTGAAAATACTGTAAACAGAATTATCAAGAGCTGTGCTCTTCCCTGCGCAAAATCTGTAGGTAAATCCTAGCTAGCAGACTTATCCACTGGAGCTGTTTCAAAACTATTTCATGCTTTTTGTCCTTTTAGCTCCAGATTTCTTTTGAGTGAAGACTGTATAGTAAGAGAATATTTGTCACATATATGATGGCTCTGTGATTTAGCAAGCAATAGATATATGCCATTGTTCAAGGATATCTCTAAGCCTTTCTCCCAGCTACTTCAAAGCTAGCTGACCAAGATGATCTGTGTTTATAGACTGATAGAGAAAGAAAGGATAAAAACAAACCCTCAATTCCCAACACATTCCAACATCTGTCCTAACTCTGAAAGTCAAAGATGTACTTCTTCATTTCGTGATGCTTTGGCATTTTGAAGATTGTCAATATTATGTAAGAGAGTGGTGTTATCCTCAAAAAAGGTGGGTTTTGTATGTATATAGTGTAAGCGACAAACACAAACTTGAGGCATTAACTGCTGATTTGGGTTGATCTTGATAGATGCAATCAAAAGCATATTCAGTTTTATAGCCTTTTAATACACTTATCTCAAACCATATAGGTTAAGCAACGAATAAACAAATAAACACACACACACACATCAGAAGGCTCATATAATGCTCATGAAAAAAAGCGTAATGTTTACATAAGCGTTGGCCGGGAGTATTTAAGGTCAGCTCAAAGTTTGGCTTCCTAAGTTCTCATTCTTCAACTCATCAGCATAGCTAAAGCCTCCACACCTAAGTCCTTTTGATCATTTCATATCTGGACAATCTCCAACACATGAACTCTCATCTAAAGCTTACAGCTTCTTGGCAACAATAACACTGTTTACTTCAATTTTGCAGGGGCTTCAAGAATTGACAATAAACCAGTATGTTTTCAAATTTTCTTTCCTCAGAAACAGAAGAATCCTTGACTCTTTACTCTCTGTACAAGGATATTGTATTAAGATACTGAAGTTACTAACCTTCACGTGTTATCAAGAATCAATATATACAAACATACTAAGGGAAACTGACATCATCTGTCTTATCCTACCTCTGAGAGAAAACATCAAACATGACATTGTTTCTGCAACTGGAAACTGATGAATAGCAATTGTCAGACAAAAATAATCTATTATTTCAGGTCCCAAGTGTGTACAATGTATTTCAAGTTAAATAGTATCCATTTGCTATAAAATAAATACAATAGTTTTTAATCTATTTCAGTGAAAGTGTTGACATTTCATTAACTGGATCCTGTAATGAATACTAGATTGACTGAATAAAGCAGAAGTGTTCGGTTCTAAAATGTTCAAAAACATTGCTCAGGCTTTTTTCTCCATCAGCTCCTACCTCTGAAAGTCAGTTTGAAGACTTGTATAGATATAAATAGGTTAATATTCTGCATAGTCTCATACAGAGTTGAGTTTAAATGAAATGCTCAGTCTAGTTTGCGCTCTTCTTGATACACTTTCTAGATCAGTCTTCCATATCTCTAGCTAATTATCAACATAATCTCTCCAGATAATCTTATCAGAGGATGACTGTGTCTGAAGATAATCTTTTTAGGGGATAATCTCACCACAGGATCATCTTGTCTCAAGGTAATTGCATTATAAGACATCAGTAGCTCCTAAAAAGATGGTAAGTTTTCAGAACTGGCAATATATAGCCTAAAGTATTAAAAGCATACAAAAATATGGTATTTGACAGCATCGCAGTGGAAATCAATGCATTTCTCTTTATGTCTTTGCAAAACAGCCTACTCAAAAAATCTTATGAAAGATAAATCTAATAAACAGTAATTTTGATAGTAACTACAAATAAATAGTCTTTAACTTTTTCGTTGTAGGTTATAGTACTTTGCCTTAAAAGCTTCTCTCAGATGAGATTCCACAGACATTACTTTGTTAGTTGATATTCCACAAGACTTCATAGCAAGCCTCACAGCATCACTCTCAGGAAAGACTAGAGAATAATCCATTTTTATGGGTCGATCAAGACACTAAAGCCATGCATCATTAGTCACTCACAGTAAAGAAAATCCCATAAATACTATACCCTCCTCATGTACAAGATCTAGTAATTTTCAGCGCCTTAATCAGTGTGCTAAACTCCCACAGCCAATGAAATAGTAGTAGTGGCAGAATTAGAATTTAGGAGTTCTGATCCTAGGACCCTATCTATTTTTGATATTTCCAGAATCACGTAGGAAAAATCATACTTGAAACCCTTTTTTAGACAAAGACTTACTTATTTAGCATTCTTTGCTGACTGTGGACCAGTCTGTGCTGTTCTTACGCTGCATAGGTTGAGGATAGCTTTTTTTTTCCCCTCCCCATAGTTTGAAAATGAGTTTCAGCATGAATACCATTTCATTTCTTGAACAAGAACGATAAACATAGCAATATTTATTTAAATGAAAACAGTTCTACTCAAAAGCTACATTGTCAGAATGCACAGTGTTACTTTTGAATGTACTCACTGGAATCAATTAGAATTTCCAGGCTTCTCTGTTAACCTTACACATACTTGAGATATTATTACTCTGACCAGTTGGTTAGTATTGGTTCCCTCACACTAGACCAGAATGTCAAATACTACCTGCTGGCGTACATTCACATTATCTCCGAGGATAGATTTAATTGATGTTTAGGTTTTTTAGTTCTATTAGAAAAACTAAACATATTCACTATGACTTCTTTATATATATATATATATTATGAGTTATTAGAAACATAGACTTCCCCTATTGTATTGTATTGTTTTATACAATTTCTACTGTTTTCCACCTTTTACTTAAACTGCCCAGCAGCATGCACGTCATGGTGTGCCTACACTAATTGATGCTCTCCATTTCAGCTGCAGCTTTCACCTGCTGTATACCAGCTGCCTACTTTCAATTTATTTGGAGATATTCTTTATTCTTTTTCCTCCTAGCCCTCATGACCCCATTTGTGCTGCTGCTGCTGCAAAAAAAAATAAGGAGCAGTGTCAAACATCCTTGAATCAGTTCAACTTGATATTTTCAGGGAGTACTCTGTTTAAAACCTCAAGTAGCGACAATAAGCCTTCATGATTTGCCATGTGCTTCTTTTTCCCATCATACAGAAAACACCATTTCAGTAAATTACCAGTCTTCGTAACTGATATAATTTATGGTCTTGTGTTACAAGTTACATTACTATATAATATTATCAGTGATTATCCAAACTTCCAACTTTTATACTGATTAATGGTCTATCCCAAACAGCATTTAAAATTAATCTGAGAAGACAAATAAGGCTATTTGCATATTACACAATTGAAATCATACTGAAATCATTAGTATAGGTAAAAAAAAAAAACAATCAACTGGTACATATTATATGAATTTGTACTTTTTATATAGTAACTTGGAGCTTTTCATAATCTCACAAGGGAGAGAATCTGAGCCAAACCACTTTCTTGCTCTGGATAGATCTGTATTCAGAAATATAAGCCATCTCAACTTACACTGACTGCAACTGGAGTCTTAGTTGTCCCAGTATCCCACAAATAAATACTGATGTAAATTTTGAGTTTTTAAGTTTCAAAAGTAAAATTTCTAACAAGCTTTTTCTCTGTGCTTCATAGCACAGTCCACAGAAACTCATAGGTCTGACACAGGATTGCTATGATACGCAACGTCTCCCAAAATTCCAGAATCTGTTTTAACAGTCTCCTTTTTTGCTGTTTTCCCTTTACAGACCAATAGGTATCTCTTCCCATTGTTTCTAGCATTAAGATGCTTCTTCACCATTTGTCAAAATGCTTCATACACTCATATACAAGTGCTATGTTCTAGTACAGTAATTTCTAGAGGTAATGACAGAAGACAGTATCAGAAAAAGATTTACAGGCCAATAGAAAAGCCTAACTTATATTTACAGAAAACAAAAATGGTTCTGAATTTCAGTTCAGCCTTTTAGAAGTTGTTCATCTATTTACACAGATGAAAATGAGAAAGAATATATTTTTTCAAGTGAAATAATGGAAACATTTTTTCTGATGTTGTCAGCTACGATCTGAGTGTTTCCAAGTTAGATCTCTTTAATATGAAAACAGCAGCTCACAAACTACGTATATTTCTTTACTAGAAAATACATTGTTCATTAACTGTGTGGCTTTATTAATTGTGTGGCTTTACTGTGTTTTTCAAACTTAATGCAATTTTTTGCATTCTTTACTAGTTTTTTTTTTATATATCTTAAAATACTTTAACCAATTTAAATGATAGGCTGTGAAATGTATAACAGAAAATTTAATCACTAATTTGAAGTTTGTTAGAACTCAGACATATAGAACACTTGAAGAACTGAAGTGTTAAAGCCAAGGCACTTGGAGCTACTTAGCAAAACTTTAAAGATCAACAGCTCTGCTTCAGAAAACCTTTAAGTGTTTATTAATTTAAGTAAATTTCATAGAATTTCTTTGATCACATTTTTTTACAACAAAGCTTTTGCAAAGTGAGCATGCATCCTAATTGTTTATTTACACAATATTAATATTCAGACAGAAGGATCATGGAAGCACAGTTAATTAAATATAAATTAATGTGGTGGAATATTTAATTATCTATTCTACACCTCACAACTAATGATTATGTAAATGCCTTGCATTTAATCTTGTTCCCAGGAAATTAACTTAATGGCCTTCAACAAATGAACATTTTGTATGCATTGCAGGACACTTTATCTAAATTTTAACAGCATGGTATTAGTTTCAGATAATAACATGATTACACAATTTAAAATGTAAATGTATACAATACTTTTGTTTTCTTGATTTTACCTTAGAATATAAAGTGGAATGAAAATCTCTTTATATGACTATAGCTCTTAAGTTCTGTGGTCTAGGTTTTAGCCATCATTCATTTTTCCAGTTTTACTTTCAGCACATGTTCTTTTTCACTCAAAAACACTAGTCTCCAAGAGGACAACTGGCATCCTAGCTAGATAGCACCAATAAGAGATATAAAAAAGGTACAAGGAAATGGCTTACTGTAACACAGAGCGCATACTAAATTTTCCTAAAATAGGCCAGTAATGAATATCAAAAGGTATTCTTCATATCAAAAATATGAAGCTCCATTAATTGTAGGAAAGGGGAACTTATATGTGTTAAAAAATAAAACAATTGTTATTCTGGTAGATATGTAAAGCAACATTCCATTAAAGAAACCATTTTCCCCAAGCAGTGCTACAGGCTTGGGGCAGAGTGGCTGGAAGACTGTGTAGAGGAAACAGACCTGTGGGTATTGGTTGATGCTTAGCTGAACATGAGCAAGCAGTGTGCCCAGGTGGCCAAGAAGGCCAATGGCATCCTGGTTTGTATCAGAAATAGTGCTGCCAGTAGGAGCAGGGAAGCGATCATCCCTCTGTTCTCAGCCCTGGTGAGGTCACACCTTGAGTACCATGTTCAGTTTTGGGCCCCTCACTACAAGAAAGACATGGAGTATGTCCAGAGAAGGCCAATGAAGCTGGTGAAGGGTCTGAAGTTCAGCCTTATGAGGAATGACTGAGGGAGCTGGGATTGTTCAGTCTCGAGAAGAGGAGGCTCAGGGGTAACCTTATCGCTCTCTACAACTACCTCAAGGGAGGTTGTGTTGAGGTGGGAGTCGGCCTCTTCTTCCACATAACCAGCGATAGGACTAGACAGATGGCCTCAAGTTGCATCAGGGGAGATTCAAGTTGGACATTAGGGAATACTTCTTCTCACAGAGAGTGGTCAGGCACTGCAAGGGGCTGCCCAGGGAGGTGGTGAAGTCACCATTCCTGGAGGTGCTGAAATGTTTAGATGCTGTACTGAGGGACATGATTTAGTGGGAAATACTGGTGATAGGTGGACAGTTGGACTGGATGATCTTAAACTTCTTTTCCAACCTTGGTGATTCTATAATTCTATTTTAAAACTTTCACACAGAAAATAGTAACATTGTGAGGAAGTTTCTTTCATATTCCAGTTGTGTACTTTTAGAAATACTATGCATGCCTTAGCTTTGGAACCCAGAACACTTTTGAACAATCTCAGGATGCGATTACTGTAATTACAGTAAGTATCCTTAACTATCACTAAAGTATGTACCAGACATAGATTTAAAGTGTCTGGAAAAAAAATTTCGTGCTACTGTCCAGTATAACTAATATGCATTTCCAATTTAGGATTAATCCAGAAGACAACATTTTTCAAAAGGAGAAGAGAAGGTTATTTGCATCACATGTACAGCCAAAAAAGAACTGAAGACTACTTACTTGTTTGCAGGCATAGGAGTGCCCATGCAGACTGTCAAACACTTCTCTTATTACTCACCCTTTTGCTTTTGCAGGATGGTAACAGCAGGAAAGAACTGAAGTGCATTCAAAGTCAGTAGAAGCCAATAGGAAATGATCTGAAATTAAAACAAAGGCATAACAATAAGCTCTCAAATTACATTTTTACAGCATTTTACACAATTTCACAGCTTCACAGTATTTCACATACTTTGCAATAGCAACACAGAACAAAATTACAAAGTCTGGTAAATTTTACCATGTGGTGCTTAGAAAAAACTCAAACTATGCAAAGAACAGTTTCAGACAAAAACACCAAAGTTTTCAAAACTTCTAATGTCATTTTAGTATTATTTAAATTAAATTTTTCATCAGTGAAATACAGAAAAGCAAAAGGGCTTAAGAAGATAGAATCTTTGTTTCATTTATAAAGAATGAGAGAGTAAGAAATCTTAGTTTTAACCAGGTACACTCATTAGAACTACACATTTGCTTATCCTCAGCACTAGTTCTAATCATCACTGTAATTGCATTCAGGAAAAAGAGCATGGATATTTTGCAGAAAAAAAATCTTTTGAGTAATTTACCTATCCTGATTTCAAGGGTAATAGATTTTAGTTTTAAGAGATTGATCATCATTAACAAGTAAAAGGAAGCTACATTTTGAAGAAGAAATTCAGTGTAAAAGTCTGTTTTGCTCTGGATCCTAACCTGGAATTTTTTTTCGTGTATAACCTCAGGGTCCCTTGAGAATATGAAAGGAAGCAAACAAAACAAAAAAAAAAGCAAAGCTAAGAAGTATAATGACCCACAAGTATAGACCTACGTACTGTAAATGCAATTAGATAGCCCTGTACAAAGTTCTTTGGACTCAAAGACACACTGAAACCCAAATCTCAAACACTGGTTATCTTTCCCATTATTAATGCAGGGTACATGCTAAAATATTTTGTCCTTCAGATTCCGAAGAGGTACATATTCATTACCATTCACTCATTATAACTGTCATACAAAAATCAGTTGAATAATTACAGCGAAGTGCACCCATGAAAGTGAGTTGATCAAATTAAAATTAATTAGTTGACATTGTATTCTTTGTTTATCATGATCTTTTCCAGTCATCTTGTGCAGGGTTATACTCCTATCTCTGAAACTGTTTTTGTCTCTGCAAAATAAATGAGTGATGCTACACTAGGTAAGTAAAGTTCAGAATATTACATCTTCTCAGTCTCTGTCACATATCTTGTTGATTACAAGAGTAATTTATCTACCTTTCACCATGTAAAAATCTTTCCTTTCATGCTTCCTTTGTTATTTCTTATTGTTTTAATTGTCCATTACTTCTTTCTCAGGGTGAGAGCAAAGTAAAACAGCATGGAGATGGAAAATTCTTGGAGGAGCTTAGCACTCAGTGGAAGCTGATTACACTCAGTAATTACACAGAATGCTCAATACCTTCTAGGATCATTTGCCAGTTGAGAAAGAAAGTGGATGATGAAGAGCAGAAGTTATTTTTATATATTATTTCAAGGGGCCTAATTCAACTCTCACTTAAGTTAATGGAAGATTTTGCTCTGAGTTGAATGGGAAAGCTCTTAATTAACATTTTAGACCCTTAAGAATTATGCCAGTTAAACATCTGTCTATCCAAAACTTCTACAAGAAATGAGCCAAATGCAGATTCTAATCACTAGTTGGTAATCTATCCATCATATAGTACCCGTCTCTACTAAGGAGTCTGTTAACAGCAAACTGTACTGAGTGATGAGTTCAGAGCTGGAAACAAATGAAATAGTTTCAAAAGTGGAAGTGGTATATTCTAATACACCTCCGTATATAATGCTAGAAACATTTACTACATGTAGGAAAAAAAAAAAAAAAAAAAAAGGAAGATTACGTCTCCATACTTTTCAAAACAATCATTAACTATACTTGAATCACAGTTCCCTATTTGAAGCAGGCTTTATAAACCTTCCATGCCTCCAACTATAAGCCTAATGTATTCTTCAGAGCATGGATGCTGAACATTCCTCTTCCTCTTCCCTTTTCTTTCATCCCTGCTGTCTTTCCCTTAAAACTCTTCTTGATCTCCTTTCCTAAGAGATCAAGACCTTCTCTCTGGCCTTCTTTTTTATATGTAGTGGAAAAAAAAACGAACACTAAGAAAATAGCAGCAGTCATAAATTTTGGGGGCTGCACCACCACAGAAGGTGTGTGGAGAGGCAGTTCTAAAGGCAGAGTGATGGGGATGGTCAGAAAGAAAAGTTAATTAAGGTTCTGCAACCCCTTTCTTACTGCCAGGTTCCCCCTGAATCAAGATGACTGTTTGTATTAACATATTTAGAAGAAATTAATTTCCTGTAACGAGAGCACACAGGAGAGCAATCCAGTTACCATCATTTGTGGTTATCTTTGACATCTTAGACAAAATGATCTGGCTATTTTCAGCTAAGTCAGCTAAGGACATACTTCAACATCAGATTAGAATTCACACAGTGACATCCATACTGAGACACATTAATAGCTCTACATTTGAGTGTGAAGTTTTATTTTTTGAATGATGTTGATATATATTGTGCCATCTCTCCTGCTTACCATTCTTACAGTCTGAGCTCTTTTACTGGCACCAAGCATCTTCAGAAACCAGATTAAATAGGATTTAGCCTAGAATCACTGGCATCACTTCTTCAAATACTTAGGCTTCACAGTCATAAAATAGCAACTACTCCTCGGATTATGGCAGCACGGTCTTGATCCCATGTAATCTTACCACATACATTGAAGGGTTCTAATTTTCAGTGACAGTCAGGCCCCTGTTTGTATTTATGTGGTGTGTTGACATTTCAAATGTCCTGCAAATACTTTTCCATTGATTTGGAGATGGCTTACAATTTAGAAAACTGAACATGTGAAAATCTATTGGAGAACGACATTATTGCAACTTTCACATAGGATGGGGATATACATCAGTATTACACACTGCCTTTTGCATTTTTTGTAAGATGAAATACAGACTTTTAAAAAGCATTCAGTTTCTATTCATCCCACTGAACATAACAGTAATTACCAAAAGATTTTGAAAGCAGCAGAATTAGGTCAGCGCTGAGCACCTTTGGAAATCCTTACTAAATCAGTAGCTCAGCCTCTACACCGTTAAAGAACCTCAGCATCAAATTTCAAAGTTGAAGATGTGGCTTTTTTACTCTTTAGGAAAGAGCTACATATAGAAATGACTGCTGAAATGGAATAAAAATCAGCTGTACATTTGTGAATTTTTTCTGCTGCTGTGTCTCTCCTTTTCATTTCTTATTAGTTGAGACACAGTTGTTAATAGTTGAACAGTCCGTGAGTTCTCTTCATTAACAGTTTAAACGTAACACAAAGCCAATACATTTAATGTTCAATTTTTTTAAATTTAAACGAGCATTTTGCTCACTTAATTAGGTAAACTACAACGTTTTTCTCTTAGTGGTTCCTCTATTTAATGTGATAGTAATAAAAGCACCATTGTGTGCACTGTATTTTAAAAAACGCATTACTGTATATATTTTTCTATGAATTCTAATTTGCGTATAATTTTTCTCACCTTTGCTAGTATTATTCAAGATTTCTTCACTGTAAAATAAGTGATCCCTAATAAAACCCTTTTAAAAGTGACTGCACTCAGTCTGTAACTAATTAATTATCAACATAATCTGCTCTAGTGACAGTTATTATTTATCAAAGCTTTATAATGCAAATCACAGCATTTACATTTCTATTCAAGTGATGTCTACATTTAAAATCTCAAACAGGATTCTGCCTTACAATAAATCCATGACTTCCTGTTTTTTTGTTTTCTATTCTCTCCTCCACACTTCTCATTTTCTTTAAAAAAAAAAACAGCAAAACATTGATAATTTGGCTGAAGCCATTCTCTTCTTTGTGGCATTTTCATCTACTAGTAATAGTCTCATTGCAGACTGACTAGACCAAGCTATTGAACGTAAAGCTAGACAGCATTTCACTATACATGAAATGAAGAAAGATCATGCTGGGACAGTCACCTTCAACATCATGCATTCAGTCTAAATTTACAGTAATAGACTCATACTCAGAGAATGCTTGCTGTGTTTGTTTGCAAACTAGTATGCAGTACTTACAAGTCTGTGGTTTTATTGACATATTCCTTTCCTTTCCTGTGGTTTTTAATTGAAACCCCCACTGCTCAGCCTAGCTCCTGGAAGTCAGAGAACAGAAGTTCTGCGTTTAGTTTAGCATTTAGACAAGATGAACACATACAGGAGAGTTCTGCTGCTTGATTATGAAATACATAGTTCAGAGTTGTTGGGGGGTTTGTTTTGATTAAGTAAGACTCATGATATGTTTATGGAATTAGCTCTACAAAATTAAATGAACGGTGAAGGGAATGTCTTAATATGAATAAAACTGTCATTTTAATATCATTGGATTACTTAGAAAAATATTTGCTAGAAGGCATTTGCTTCCCATTGCAGCACATTCACTGCTGGCTGCATGCCTGACCTGAGTATTCAGTTCACAGACCTCTAAGTTATGATGTATTAGTCAGCTTGGTTAGCCAGGGCTAACTTTTCATTCTGGTCACTATGTGAATGCTCCATGAGTATCCCATGTGTACTGTAAGAAATATGTGATTTGTTTAAAAGTATATACGGCTCTTCACCAATACTGAAACATTATTATTTTACATGTTAAACGTGTAACTGATGTGAACTGACACGCAAAAGTCTTGCAAAAATAAAATCACACATCTGTTTTGACACTCTGATGGTCTGTACCATCTCCTTACGATGGAAGTTCAAATCCATTAAAAATGTTGGTTACCACTTAAAGTGGTAATGCCAATAACATTTAACTATGACCTTGGAAGAACTGGTAACTGAAGCCTGAAGGATTAAGCTCATTATTTACTTGCTACTAGTAAATGTTGGATTTTTAAACAAGATTACAAAGATAACTAGATTACTTTTATTTTTCTACAGTTCAAGACTGTACGGTATAAAATTGCTATCCTGTCTGAAGCTCTTTAAAACAGAAAGGGTACTCTACTGGCTTTACAAGTGGGAGCAACAATATTTAAGAATCTGCGAATACCCTTAATGTTGTTCATCATGCAAGAAATAAAGTACAACAAAATCACATTGTAAGACGCTGTGCCACTCCTCTGAGGGATAAGTGGGAAACAGCTGCCAAGAGTCCATTGAAATTCTAGTGTGTGAAGGACCGCCAGTTGGCTGTCCAGTGCAGAGTAAGATAAAAGTCATGTATTCTGACTATTAGTACTAAAGCAACCCATTTGGCCTAAGCCCATTCCAACCTTTTCCCACTTGCCCCTTGAAGCTTTAACTCGCATGTGCTAAAGGTAAAACAACTACTAGGTTATTGTTGCAGCTACTCTTCAGGGAGTAGCAGGAAGAAAAGCACCTATTCCACTGCAAATAGCCACCTGGCAGGCATTTACTTGCTAGCTAATATGATCTAAAGAGAGTAAATGGAATAATGAAACAGTTTTTCAAACTCCAGTGCTGGTGTTCTGGTGTATTTGTTGTAATGCTACTTAGCTATACAGACGAAAGCTAATGGGTATATACCATCCCAATTAATCCATTTGGATTTTAAATGTGTAATTTTTCTGCTTTCTTTTCCACATCATTTCCACAATCAGTTCGTCAAAGTGGAAGTTAGATTACCTCCTTCAAATGAGCTTCAAATGAGAGGCTCTTTCATGTCTTTCCACTTTGCCTTCCTTCAGAGAGCAGCAATTTTTACTTACATACGTCACTGTCATGGAAAGACGACACTTTAGCTTTGAGCTTCATCTAGAGATTAGGCACCAAGTGCTCTTGAGCTGCAGGTTGTGAATTCCTAAACCTCAGGGAATCTCAGCTGTAAATGCTTTCAGCTTAAATTATGCTATTCATACAGCACTTGAGGATGGTATTTCACTGAGGGAATGGACAGAATGCAAGCTGAGTTCTGGTCATACCCAGAACACACTGCCTATATAGTTGGCAGAAAACTACAGTGAGAAAGGTAATTTCATAAACACCCTGTCACAAGAGTACAGCTGTCTTTTGGAAAAATGTACTGGAAAAAGTAATACAGCCCTGGATTAAGATGTTTTCCATCTTTTTAACAAATTTTGAGCAAGGAAATTTGACTTGTGATGCTGCTATATGACTCATTTAATATTTTGGCATTATCTCCAATCAATTCTTCAAAAATGAATAATGAGATCTTAATAAGTTACTGAAGATAAATTGTAAGTTTGTATTCGCTCTCATTTTTCAGTAATGATGGTTTTATCTTCCTCATTTATTTATGATAATTTAAACTCTCTACCTGCCCATTTTATAATGCAGACTTACTGTCTTTTTATAGTGAAAAAGACTCACACTAAATACAATAACAGGATTTAAATTAAAATGCAATCTTGGGAAAAAATATCAATGCTGATAACTTATATCACAGAGTATATAATTTTTATTTTGCATATATGGTAACAGGATTGGAATGCCTGATTTATTCTGCATTTACAATTCCAACGAATAGTCTTATTTACAAAGTAGGAAACAGCATTTTCCTAATGGAACCCTTAAATCTTTTTCACAGTACAACGTGTGATGATATACCAGGCTTCTTTTCCATCTAACCCTAATAATATTTTCAGATTACAATTTTGAACACAGCCTACTTTTGGATTATTTCATCACTTTATTAAAGAATTAAGAACTTCCCACTTCATTAATGTAACAATCATTAACTTATTAACAACATGAGTAAATTGTGATAACAATGCAATTTAATTCAAATGTTCAACACTTCACTTGTCAGGTCCAATTTGACTTCACCATATTTGTCCTTTGAAGCACAAATGGCACAATCTTGACGTTAACATATGCAGGGCCAAGATTACACCTTAACATCTAAAATGAAATAGGGAGGGTACTTGATCTGTGGCTACAGCAACAGTAGAAGCATTCTCAAACTCAGCTCAGAGGCCATGCTGTGAACAAGAACTCTGAATTTGCTGGGAGTCCTGGGGATTTGTGTTGAAGCACATACACTGTACAGTTCGTTTAAAGTATCTAATGGCAGTTAGGACAGATCTTGTCCAAAAAGGAAGGGAATTCCCTTTCATCTTTATGGAAGCTGTCGCAAAACGATATAAACATCACCAAGTCTTGATTTTAAAATGTTAATTTATCTCCCCAAATTACCATGCTCACATATGGCTCATAATTGCAGCATCATGGAGTGTCAATTGAGCAAAACAGATGTATTTTTCAAAAAAATGTGACAGTGTTTGCAAAAGTGCTCTATTCTCCATGGGTGCCCATGCTGCTTCTACCTTCTGCTTCAGTACCTACATATTGATGCTGCTGAACTAAATGCAGATTTTCCGCTTCAAGTGTATACAATATTAACATTCAGGCCAGCAAAATGTAGTATTTAGACAATTCCAAATAAAGCAGTTAAAGCAAACACTGTGCATTAAGTAACAGCCCAGGATTTCCTATGGAACTCACAAGAAAATTAAAAATGAATATTCTGACAATATGTTAGATAACTCATGAATTAGGAAAGAAATCTAATGAAGCTTAAAACAGTTTCAGGTATGGTAGTTAGGAACAATAGCTTTGCTGAATTAGAGCCTTGTCCCTTTAAGTTTCAGATTTGTGATTTGGATCTGTATATCTCTGGTAAAATTAAGTGCTGAGTTGCTCTGAAACTACTCTACTAAGCTCAATGAACATTAAATTTGATTGTGATGAAGTTCTTTTCTAAGCTGTATTTTCTTGCATAGTCCTACATGGAAACTGCTGTTCATTGGTTTCCTCAAACTGAAGCTCTATCCCTTTGAAAAAGTCTTTGCAATGCAATTGTTGGATGCCATGTTGGTTCACCATTGCTATTCAAGATTCCATTTGCTACAGTGCTATGTGAATGACATATATCCTGAAGAAATATTCAAGGAATTCAGAATTATTTAGTGCATCTCATCTCACAGGACAAGAGCTTTTCTGTGGGAGATGTTTTATTGGTTCCTAGATATTGCAGAACTCTTATCTTCTAGATTGACATTGGTTTTAGCTGAATACTGAAGTTAATTTTCAGATAGCCTTTTCATTTTCTTGTTAGTTCTTTGAAGAAAAAAGCCAGGTGTATCTACCTTTCAGGAAGTGTGAAAACAATTCCTTTTTCCCTTTCTTTTTTTAATTTGGAATGTCACCCTCATGAACCTTTTTAAGTTTTTTGATTTTTTTTTTATTTTTAAGGAACTTTATTGCTTGAGTTTCACTCTGTGAGATGAAAAATTTCAAAAAATTCAGGAAAAAACACAAATATCTATTTTTGGCATTGTTATCTTTAGCTAATTTCTATCAGTTGTCATTGATAATGGCTTGCTGTGCAACTAGTTGTGCTCTATAAAAGAAATGTAGTCTCATATCTGCAGGATTTCATTATAGTTTAGCTGTCCAGTAGGTCAGGACAAGCTTTTCCTTGCATTTCTGTCTATCTTCATGTTTTTTCTTGCAGCAGAATTTATAGAGGTATTTTCCTCATATAAAGAAGAAATCTCCAAGTGATGGATGCAAAAACACTTCTGAAACAGCGTGATATACTGCTGTTGTCTTTCAGCTCTTTTGTATGCAGTACTCTGATGGGAGTTAGATAAAGGGAGAGAGTAGGGACTGAAACCTAATGTACAAGCCAGAATCCTTTACCAGATACAGTCAGAATAAGAAATAATAGTCATATAGAGAAAAACAATAATAAGTTTACTTTTATAACAATATGCTTCTCATAAACCGCATAGTTTAAAACATCTACTAAAACTCTCCTTCCCTACTCTTTCCTACTAAGAGTGTTTCCCTTTTGGAATTTCTGAGTTGTCTCTTGTTCAAAGGAGATTATATCCAATTCCATGAGAATAGGATAAAAGCATAGTTTGGTTCCCTCTCAAAGTCACTTACCATTTTACAGAACTGAGTCTATTATCCCTGCACCAAACCAGACACCTGCCTTGTTATGAAAGTTGATAGAGCAATACACTGAGGCACTGGAGACTGCTATTGTACTCCAGGATCTGCTTAGGAGAGCTTATTTCCTTCTCTGTGTCCCTTCTTCTCTAATGCAGGAATAGTAACACTTGCTTTGTTTCTAAAGCATTTGGAACATACAATACAATGCCGTAGTGCTATTATTACAAACTTCCTATTTCACTTTCAACTATACAAAATCATACGTGACACTAACAGCTGTTTAGAACGATATCATAGTGGGCACAACATCACTGCCAGGAACAAGCTTTGACACTTGTGGCTGTACTGCAGAGTATAACATGATTGTGCCTGAGAGTCTGACATTCCATGTTAAAACATCAGCTTTGCAGATAAGACTCTATATTGGCTTCTTTTATACTTTATGTCACTACGAGATGAAGGATGCAATTACAGACTTTTATCTTCTCCACCCTATCAGATACACTGTGAACCTTCTCAAAATGTCACCATTGAAAAGAAAAAGCAAAGCTGAAGTCTTCAACTGTGTAATGTGTTACTATCTACTGTGTGGTTTGATTCAATTTTTACAAGGCTTCCCTATGAGGTGCAAGAATCTGATTTGTGATTCCACATTAAAGCCTTCTTCACTTTTGAGATTCTGGTTAAATACTATATGATATGACACAAGTATATTGAAAAACAGTCTTTCAGTTTCTTATAGTGGGCTTTAGCTTGCTATGCTTGCAGCACATTCACTTCAGATTGTGCAGGGTGTCCCACGTTTCTATTTTTTTATGTATCTCTGGTAAATATTAAAGTTGAATTTGATATACTACAATATATTTTCTCTCAAACAAAAGTTACTAGATCAGATCCAAAGAAAAGTCTTCATCTCCTCGAAGTGCCTAATGTATTACTATGGGCAAGTAGAAATGAATATTTTATCACACGCTGTTATTATGGATGAAACTTTGATTCCGGGCATCTTCCTAGGAGATGGAAATGTGTGATACTACATTCCAGACAGATTCAGTACTACAACAGTGAGGTTTAAACATGAATACTTGGATCAGTATCAAAATCTGTCTAGTAATAGAAAAGCTTACTTTTGCTTCACAGTGTTTATAAATTGCAGATTTTTTCTAGACATTCCATGGCCACAAGAATGTATTATAGCATCTGTTCAAATTGGATTTGTGACTCTAGGAATGTTTTCAGTAAAAGAACGCCGTATTTAACCACTGGTATCTATAAGTAAATAGGCTGTGAAGCCAAAAAATTCTCAGCAGAGGGGACCGGGAAAACGAGAAGGATATCCAAGTCCTGTTGTCACTTCTCATCGACCAAACTAAGTACATGGGAGAGCAGTGTTCTGGCCAGAAAAGTGGACTATATGAGGAAAAGAGCCAGTGTAACTTTGCGAATCATCTATGTCTCGAGTCATCTATACATGGCATATCTATGTACCAAATCTTGCCCTAGTGAAAACAAAAAACAAGAGAGACAGTTCACTTTTCATAGCGATCTCTTAACAAGTAAGAAAAGATATACAAAAATTAGGGTGCTCAAGGAAGCCAGTTGATTCCAATCTATGTCAACTTCAGAATGGTCTGAATCTCTTACAACTAGACACAAAAGCTAGAGTTAGATATGTATTAAAGACTAATTCTGCATAGAACAGCCATGAAAAAGACAGCTAGGCTGTCAAGAATAATTTGTAAAGGACAGATAAGTGGACAGTAAACAGAATTACTCTACTGTGCATGTAGTATATTCACTTTACTACATGTGATCTTTCACATCTCAAAACATAATACAATTAGTAGATTTGTAGAGTTATCAGAGGTATGATACCTTAGAAGGGAGGCTCAGCAAACCAGAATTTGCAAGCTTTGAAAAAAATCATGAAACATAAAGAAGAAAGTAAGTACAATTTACTAGTTTTCAAAGCAAAAACTGATTAGGCTTAAAGTTTCAAATACCCTTTTCTTCAATGCAAAATCCAATTGTGTAACTCC
This sequence comes from Pavo muticus, assembly GCA_016647715.1. Classification (NCBI taxonomy): domain Eukaryota; kingdom Metazoa; phylum Chordata; class Aves; order Galliformes; family Phasianidae; genus Pavo; species Pavo muticus. Next base: position 681,625 of record JACDJE010000035.1, on the reverse strand, counting down.
GTGCCAGAAGGTGCTTTGTATGCAAAAGCTTAAGTGGGTTCAAATAGCAGAAATACAACTATATGTAAACATATAATTAATCATAACTTTTGATATGATCGTGATGCATTTTCTATATAGAAGGTCTCTAAACAGCATTTGACCACAGGTCATCGGCTTACAACTTTGAAAAAAAAGATGAAGTTCTTTACTCCATCACTAGGCCTCAGTGTTGCACCAGACGGCCCTTTCGTCTGAGCCAGTCTCATCATTCTTCTCTTCATCACTATCGTACAAATCCCTCCAGCTGAACTGGTTTAATATTTTCCTAATTATTTTTTTTTTAGCTTTCATAATCTTGTTGTCATAGTCAATTGCAAACACATTCATTGCATGGTAGAGTTAAATCACAAGTATTCTTAATTTAAAAATTATTAGCATACTACATAATTAATTAGACTTTTACACCTCAGTGAGTTTTGGTTCCCCAAAGAAAACTGAGCATACAGAATATAATTTGATTTAACTTTTTGTCAAGGTCTAATCTACCTGAAACATTGTTATATTTCAGGGGAAGCATAAGCTGCTTAGATCTTGTCAGAATCTCCTTAGCAGGAAGGAAGTGTATTTATTTTAACGTAAAAATACAACAATATGTTTAAAAAGAATGTTTTATCTATATCCAGTGAGAAAAAATGTAAACAACAAGTACATTTAGGCTGTATCCATGAAATATTAGTAACATTTTGAGTATGTGAACAGTTGTGACAAAAGTGGTAATTCTACTAGAGATAATTAAACACTTAACATAAAATTAAAAAGAATAGGTAAGAGAAGCGAAGAAAATAAATGCTTTAACAACTACTAAGTAATGGTGTGGACTGTTCACTTAGCACTGGCCATTTGAGGAGTCTGTACAGCTGACGAATGATGCTTCCTATTTACAGTTGGTGAGAAGAGCTAATAGAAAAAAATCTCTTCCAACTTTTGTTATTACAAAGACTAAGTAGCTACAGTGTGCTCCCCATTAACCTTACCTGAGAGAATGAGAAAACCAGGTGATCCTATGCTGCTTCTAGATTTGACATGAACTCAAAATGTTTTTTCTGAATTGTCCTCCCAAGTATTCTCAGTTCCAAATGGAATTATTTATAGAGACATCCCCGCAGACATACATCAGGTTGTTTCAGAACATAAAGAAATACACCCATGTTTATGTTATACTGAGCCTCAGCTGATAAACTCTCTCAAACCCAGAGGCACTAGGAAGAGTAGTGCACAAACATTTTAATGCTTCCCTGCTGAGCAATCTTGGGCTGTGAGAGCAAATGCTGATTGTTGTGGTTTGGTGATTTTTCTTTTGTGATCAGTATTCCACATCAGAACATCATGTGAACCAGTAGGAGTTAAAGAGTTAATGTTCTGGTTCCGTTTACTGCCCCTTATGGGCATGTGGAGTATCCTGATGGGAGGAGAGGTGAGCTTCCCTGGGGAGGACTTGGCGCGAAGAGGAAGCGGGGGTGGAGCTCCGGACCGGACCTAGCGCCTGGCTTCCCCCGCTGCCCGGCTCAGCCTTCTCAGATCTAGTGCTGGTGCATTCCTTTCTTGTTAAAACCATCCACTAGCTCCCTGCCCTTCCCCCTCTCCCGGAGCGCGTGGCCCGGGGCCGGCCGGATCGCGCGGCAAACCATTCGTACCCCTTTCTTTTTTTTTTTCCTCGCTCTTCCGTTTTTTTTTTTTCCGGGGCCTGTGCCCCCCTGTCACGGACTTGTATCCAGAGATAACCCGTGACAGCTGATCCTAAGCTAATGAGCCCTACCAGACACTGACTCTGTGAAGAACTACTTTGCTCGTTTAGTACCAGGAGTACTGGATACCCTTATCTGGACTACTGCTCAATATGGCTGAGCCATTAACTGCTACTACTATCAACGTGACTGAGCACTCTATCTTGTAAAACTAAGGCTTAACACTTCCTTAACACTTTTCTGTAAGGAATTTTAAGGCAAAGAGCATCAGGTAAGTGAAAACCTGATTTGTCAATATTCCAAGAGTTCCCATGACAGATAGCCTGTCCAACTAGAGAAAATGTCAGGATGGATTAGAATTCCCGTTTCATGCAAACTGAATTCCAGGTGAGATATGATGAAGAAAAGTATTACTTAAGAGCAGGCACATGCATCATAGTCATATAGTAGGTATAAGTACTATAACTCATGAAGAGCAATAGAAATCATGCTCCTGCCCACCTATCACACATGTTGGCTATTCACCTTTGGCAGAAGCCCTGCTTGCTTCTCTTTTCTGCCTTTATTCTATTCTTTTTCTCTGATGCTCATATTTGTTGGGTTTTTTTGGTTGCCACGAGTCTCAGAACATGAAAAGTGTAGCTGACACAGGCTACTTCTAATTCAAACAGTTGAAGGGGCAGACTAAAAATAACAGAACAGCTCTTCCAGTCTATAATGCTACAAAGACTGAGTAGCAAAATATTAGTTCCAAATGTGTTGGATGGAATAAACTACTCATTTTGTGAATGCATGGGTAATTCAGAGTTCTAATCTGGTGTGATTAAACCTAAGAAGAATTCTATAATTAATCAGTTCAACAGAAGGTATATTTTAAAATGTCTGTCATGTAAACTGTATTTTTTCACCACCTCAGCAAATGAGTAAAAATGCTCCTGTCTTACAATGTCATTTATAACCATTATGTCTCTAGAGGACCCCCGCACTTCAAAAAAATGTATTGTTGTTCATTTTCAATTTTATATCCTGCCATATGGAGGTTTTGGAAGAGAGAAGCATTTTACAGTCTTAAATACATGGAGAAAGCATTGTCTTAGGCCATGCCCACAACTCCCTCCAGCCTAGTTTATCTTAATCCAACTAGAATAAAAAAGTCTTAGAGGAACAAAATATGTATTTTGAATGTAGATTATTAAACTACAGAATTGATCAGAAAACAGTTTCTATCTTGAAAGTAATCATATTTTTACTCAATAATCTTGAAAAATAAAAATCACAGGACTGCACTCCGTAGAAGTGACTAGAAAAGCAGAGTGTGTCTTTAGCTAGTAAAAGCTAGCTCTGTCGTACATTTCTTACTTCTTCACGTGCCTTCTATACAATGGAACATCTTTAGTCACAGGTGAGGACTGCCCCACTACTGCTTCCTCTCTCCACATATTCCAAGTTAGGCTGAGAACTCTTAGGTTACAGGAAGTAGTTATTAGATATAACAACTGGTGTACAAAAAGAGATGATTTTAGTGTGACACCTAAGTTCTAGGTGTGCTCAGGACACCTGTGTCTGTTGGATTTATACTCTCAAGGCAGAGTGGGAAAAGGCCTCTAGAAAGGTTTAAAGGAAAAAAATGCAGAGCTACCATGTTGGCTATTATGCAACTAGTTGGAAGCAGATAAGCATAAGTTTATAGGAATCTACCTTTGCGGTGTGGTCTCCAAATTCTGCTAAAGTCTCACTGTATTCATCTAATTTCTTCTTGAACCTTAACTACTGCTGAAGTTAGCCACCAAGACATTTTTCAGAATAACACAGACATCTCTTAAAAACACTTAATGAAATTGCTCTGAAAGCTTCCACCAAGCCTTCAGGACTAAGTAGCAGAGCAAGAAGGCTTGCTCTCAGCAAGATACCTAAGCTCTGAGCATTTTAAGTAGCTCATAATCTAGGGTGGCTTTCAATTTCTAGGAATAATACTCTCAAACAAAGTCACCTCAGCCCTTCTATATAACCATTACCCTTATTCTTCGCCGAGGCAGCCAGAAAGTTCTTAAAAAGCAAACACACATTTGAAGAAGCTAGATAGGATATAATTTGGCCCATTTTCAGTGACATAATGCAGCAAAGATTGTAGCAATATTGTGTTATTTCAGGTCACGATAGTTTTGAAATCATTTATTGTTATCTAAAACACTATGAGAAGTCGCCGCTGTGTGTGCCTAGCAACCCTTTATAAAGTTAACATTTTTGTTCTGCTACAGACATTTATAAAATATTGCAAATGATATTGTCTACATGCCTGACTGTAAAATTTTCTCTTAAACAAAGTTGGTCTAAAATCAGGAGGGCAGTGTTTCTTTTTTGACTTCATTGCAGTCAATAGTTTAGCTATATAACCTCATTTTTTAAAAAAATGAGTTTTCAGTTGGCGTGTCAGACAGCACACCGAATGTCAGTTATTATTAAGAAATTACTAAACATCCAACAGATGGTTTATGTTGGAAGCCCGATGTGTCAGATGTACTTCCCCTCCAATCAGAATGCCATTACACCCAGAATGCCAGGCCTCCTCTGCATGCACAAAAAGAAACTAAGATAACATTTACACACATATTCAGTTTGTATTTGGTGTTGTTGCTTCACTGGCTGTCAGGGAGGATGTGACACTGGCTCCAGTATACTTCTAGAGGAGTCACTCTTAGACTCATAGGTATACTGAAAAGGATGATTTCCATATGTGTAAGCAATCAGTTCCTTTGAAATAAAGGGAGTTCCTGAACCAGGATTTCTTTATTTTTATGCACCTGGGGCATTAAAATAAAGTCATGTATTCTGGGGCAGATTATAAGGAAGGGGAACTGGACATCACATGTAAAATCCTAATAGATGTCATATTCACAAGTAGTGAACAATACATGACCTTTGCTCTGTATGAATCCAGATTTGGAGAGCCATCTAGGTTAGCAGAGGCAAAAAAAGGCCTAGGAAAGGCTAGCTTACAAATGATCATCGTGTACTATACTTTTTGATATAATACATTTTGAGGATCAACAGCTTAATTACACATCTATTAAAGAATCATAAAAATTAGAAGTGGAATCACTTCTAAGCATCACTTAGCTTTCCTAATGCAGGGATCTCTCTAGAGCATATTTATTCTTCATAGGCTTCTCAAGTCCATCTTAGAACATGCATAAATGGGTTTCTGCTAACGCAGAAATACCCCTGGGTATATTTATTTCTCATTTGCTTCTTAGGTCCACCTTAAAATGGACGTAGACGGATAGAGCTCAATGCATTAACTTTGATGGTGCAGAAACATATATATCAGGGGACTCTCTTTATCTCTTTTGAAATACATTTTCAATTTTCACGTTATTTTGCTACCCTCAATGTACTTCCTTTTAACTTACACCATTACGTAGAGTATAAAGCCTTTCTATACTGCTTTATTACTAGTAACTTTCATGTGCTTGAGGATGGTTATAACATTTTTCTCATTGAATTCCTTCCTAATCAATTAATAAGAATAGAGTAAAATATTTATTCAAAACCATTCAGACTCCCAGTGAGCAAAGATGCAGAAAAAAAGAATAATAGAAGGAAGTATGGAGTAAGGCATTATTCAAAAGAAGACTGGCCAAATTCTGCCCTAAGAAGTGTCTGCTTCATCAATTATTTCAGTCTATTCATCTTTCAGAAAAACATTAGTACATACAATGATTGGATAACGACAAATGAGATCAAAGATGGACTAATCAAGAAATAAGTGTTAAACCAAAATGCAATAGGAAAGTGTGTGAACTAATTTTAATAGACACTAGTTTTCTGCTTTGGGTTATTTCTTGTTCTTCAGTTACAAGAATCATTTTGTTCTACCAAAATGATTTTTCTTGGGACTGGTGACAGTCTCATTTTTCACTATCAAGTAACTCTGCATTATCAATTACATTGTATCTTATTATAAAGCTGTCTGTTCCAATGCTCCGCTATGATATTGTTAGGGGGAAATAGCATCACAGAAAACTTTCAGAAATGAAAGATTCGCTTCTTTAATAACATTTCTATAAATATACTAACAGAATGCAGTATGTCAGAGGCGAATCATTTTGACTAATAAAAGCTGATATAACTGGGATTGTGGGGAAAGGGCACAAATATAGATATAGTAGGCGAGTCTTCAGCTTGTCTCTATCTACTCTGACTCTAGAAGGCCAAAAAAGGTGTAGCTGGAGGAGAGGTAACTAACTCTGAAGGAGCTCAGAACCTCTAAGTTTTGGCAGTTCCCAAATAACAAAATGGACCTTGAAGTTGCCCAAGTTTATATCAGCTCTAAGCTTTACTCAGACCTTTATTTACCCCAACGTTGAGGCCTGATATCTAAATCTGTGAGATTAAATGTGACATATACGTAAAGCGAATGAAAGGCTTATGATCTTCACCACTCTTAAATCTTTGTATAAGTCATATCCGTATCCACAATACTTCCTGAGCTGTAACTGCTCACTTTCCCATGCTATGATTTCCATGTTTCCTGCAAATGAGGTTGAGAATCTTCTGAGGACGCCGACTTTCACTTAGCTTTGAGGGTTTTACTCTATCTGCATTTATCTGGGGATAGTTTTAGCTGGCAAAGAGCCAGAAGCAAAATCTCAACCAGCGTGCCCAGAGTAGGAGAAACATATAAAGGAAATATTGTTGCTGTTACACAGTTGCCCATAAATCCATCCCATTTTGTACCTCATAGAGAACTGTGGTTTTTCATTATAAAATATTAGCTCCAAATAAATTTAATCTCTTTTCCCTTCCCCCAGAGTTCAAAGCACAGTGCTGGCGCTGTTAGACCTACTGCCTTCTGTAGTACTACTGACTCACCTACCCATCTCAGCCTAGCTCATGGAAGACAGTGTGAATCTCAAGCACCTACATTACATTTCTGTGAGATTCTTTAGTGACATATCAAATCACATTAGATTTTGCTCTTTGACTGAAATATGGAATTTCAATTTTTTTTTACCAGGTATGGATATTTCCATAAGAAACAGCTATTTTTATGACTGATTTCATTTCTCCAGACACCCAGCTTTCAACCAGCCATGTTGTCACTTGTAAGTGACGCATTTTGAAGATTTTCAATCATAAGGATTTTGGAAAGACTTCAATTTCTGTAACCATTATTGCACTGTGTTAAGAGACTATGCTTAATGTATTGTAATCAAGTTTGATAGAAATTAAAGATATTTTTTAATAATTACTGATAAATTAATATTCCTTTGTCAGTGCTTTAAGTCAGTGAATGCTTTCCTATGTATGTCTCCCATTAAAGTCAATGAAAATTTCTCAGGCTTTTAGCCCTGATCTTTAAACTAGATTCTATCACAGATCAGTATTCTTGATTACGTATCCTATACAACATAAGTTATGACATCAATGAGGCCCATTATATATCATAAAATATCTTTATTATGTTATAACATGCTAAATGGACAGAAGAAAACATTCGTATCTAATTCATATAAGGCAAATTGCTATCTATGCAGTGTAAGACCAATAAAACTCCTTATGCATAAAAAGACAGGCGTGCTCAACTGACACCCCTGAAAAGATAAGGACCAAAATAACGTCTCACCAAAAGCTGCAACTCATACATTTATCATTTAAAAGTGCATATCAATATTAACTTGACAGGTCCAATTGTGAGACAATAAAGTTATCTTTCAACTTAAAAGTAGAATAACAAGAATGAAAGGCAATAACAACTTGTATTTATTTACTAAATTTTGTGTTTAAATTACCTCAGTATTATCTGTCAAAATGCATAAAACAACATGATTTGATGAGACAAATTCCTTGCACCTGATGGATCCAGCTTGAGCAAGCTGGTTGTATTATTACAACAACTGTTCATTTGATGACATAATAGAACTTGACAAAAGTCATCTTGATAGATGACAAATAGGTTTTTTACAAAGCCTAGTAACTCCTTAAAGCTAGTAAGCTGTAAGGCATCTTATTTTGGGGCTTCTCCTGAATACTGAAGAGCAAGTAATAATTGTACAATATTAGCAGCATTCGTTTTGTTCACTGATGTTAAGTTTCACATGGAAATCAAGAAGCAATTAATACTGGATTTTTTGGCATTTGGACATTCTCTGGAAAACTCAAGAATTGTTAAGTACTTTCGGACAAGAAATAGAGACAACACGCATCTCATTACTTACTGACTGTATGTTACATCTCTTTTTTTAGGACAGTCTGCCTATCTGGAGAGATCATTACTGATTCAAAGACCAGCAAAATATGAAAAAGGAAGACAGGTTCCTGAAAGAAGTATTGAATCTGGATCTATTAAAACATGAAAGATTTGTTACAAGTATTACAAGTATTTCAAACGGAAAGCGGCAGGTCTGTGACAAAGAATGCTGGCCACACCTAAAGAAGCAGAAACTCGTCTATTCTAGGATGCAATTATTTTGTTACAAACATGGAAAACCAGTAATTAAAAGAACATGAGTTTGTAGTAAAACAACAAGCACCAAAGAGATTTAGATGATCCTTAGACGTAATAAGCACAAAAATATCAGATAGGAAGAAACAGGTTATATTGCCTCAGTGCTGTGAACTCTGTAAACTCCAAAATACTGTGCCTGCTTCCTGCACCTGCAGAAGTACACTGAGGAATAGGACAGGCTTCAAAGAACAACAAAAATAATTAAAAGATTGTGTAAGAGAAAGCCTCTACTTACACAGTGCAACAATTAATTCCAGGGAATCCTACGGTGTGCGTTATGCATGACTCAAGATAAAAGTGCTGCAGTCTCTCTTACTACTGAAATATTTCAAACGCTGTTTTTATTTCTATATAGCAGAAACTTCTATACTCGGGCAAAGTGTTGGAAATGCTTAACTGTTAAAAAAATCCACAGTGTGGACTTGCAAGAAGTGAAGCAGTTGTTCCCATCCAGTTTCTACAAGGCAAACACATAAGCAATACAAAAACTGAATTACTGTTGTTGCCTTTCCAGCGTCTCTCACAGTGATGTTTGCCAATTTTTTTCTGGAGCAGATGCAAAAAAAGATAGTGAACTTTACTATTCAAACGTAGATACCTCTGCAGTTTGTTTGAGGACGTTCTACAAAAGATTCTTCCTATTGATTGATCTTTCTTTTTGCAAATTCACTGGAGTTTTTCTAATAGCATTACTCAGAAGAGTTCTCAGCCAAACTGAATTACAAAGAACAAATGGTTCCAGTGCCTCTAAGGAATTTCTGCTCAGCAAGCTGGCGAAGTCTTTTTCCCTTGGAAAAGGTTTTGTTATTCTATCAGGAATTTTACTGCCTAAAAAAAAGCCTGATTAAAAACTGGAAAGGAAAATCCTATCATTGTGAGCTTCAAAAGCAGGAAAAAAAATCTACTTCTGAAGGTCTCAGGGATTTTCTTTCATACACAGACTTCAAGAAAATCAGCATTCTTTCTTATGCATGTAGCAAATCTACCTGCTGAACCACGAAGTTTAGGACTCTCCAGCTTCATGTTTTCTCCTGTCCTGCCTGACTTTACTTTCAACACTTCTCCCACATGATTGGTGCTAGGTTGAGTACCACCCAGACTCCAACCAGCACACCAAACTTGGAACTCAGTTCTGTTCTTCTTCATTCAGTGTCCCATCTCACAGACTCTGTATAATGACCTGATTCCCAGTATAATTACTACAGGAATAGAAAACATTTTCTCCTAAATATCCTTTGTCTTTTGATTTGGATCATTCATACCCACATTTTAAGACCTATCTTGTATTCAACACCTTTTCGTTATGAATAACTAACAGTTAAATTCTTAAGACTAAGTATTTTGTACTGATTGGTGCAATGCAATCTGAGATTTGTATATATAATTTGGACAAAAAGCAGCACATCTTGAAAAATACGAAGTACTAAAAGTAAATGAAATATTAATTAGAAATCAAGTATGTTTTTCTTGATAAAAATCTTTTTTTCTCCCACTATGTAGTGAATATGAATGTATGAATATGTATGCAGTTCTCCAGATTAAATATTATGTATAATATGTTTGCTCTGCAAGTTCTTATTGGGAAGCAATCATGAAGATCATGGAGATAAAAGAAATTCAAGAAATAGAGATAAAATCCTGACATCACTGAAGTTAGTAGCAAAACTCCTTTTTGATTCAAATAAGGTTAACTTTTACATTTGTTATACGATGATATGTTTCTTCTGGAACAATTGTTTTGTGGTATATCCATCATGCAGAAAAGCTCCATTTTTATTTTACTTTATTTTTTTTACAGTGTAATACTGAATTCTCTGTACCTTGGTGTAACAAAGAACTTAGCATTTTTTTTAAGACTTTTTTAAGTCATTGGTCACCACTGACTTTGCTGTTCATGTTATCTAAGCTTTAACTTTCTCTCTTTTAAGTGAAAATTTGATACTAATATTTAAAATCCCACATATTCCTGTTTGGACTACCACTATTTTTAGCTACAAAAAGCTGTTTGATATTCATTTTTTTATTCAAATGGTAGAATTCTCAACCTCATCTTCATTCAGGTCCCAGAAGTTACAGACTCCTTACATTTGCAAAGCGAATATAAGAGAAAATGAATTACTGAATATAGGAAGAAGCAGAAGGCTTAAAAGAAAAAAATAACATTCAATGAGGTTCACAGACAGCTTGCCTCTTCTTTATATTAAGTCATATTTATCTATTCATTTTCCCCAAGTTTTACTGTGTTTTGATTAGTCCCTGAAGCACTGAAAATATATGAAAGATATTGGTCCCAACACACAAATTTATACTAAAATAAAGTAATGAAAATTAAAAAAAAAACATAACATACTGGGGACTGTTAAAATTATCAGAGATAACTTTAAATTATTAATACAATAATGAACCATTAATAATGAATGCAGGAAGTATTACAAAAGCTATCACAGCATGGTTCCATCCAATTTTTACTTACCAGATGTGTTTTATTGATTTCCAGAATTGATAACCCAAATGTTCTAAGGGAGGTATGCTGAGGAAACCATGCATACATAAATAAATAATTGCATGTGGAATGAGCAACACTGCTGAGGAAGCTTCGTACACTACAATAATTTTAATCACTCTTTTGAAACATGTACACTTAAGGAAGAGTCATGCAGATGCATTACAGAAATGTTACTGGATTTGTAGTCTGTGCAGACACTCAGTTCTATTTCAGGCATCCATATCAGGAGTAATAGTTTAGGTAGGAATTCCGGGTGGCTCAGTGTAGCTTTCAGTAATTTTGTTAAACTATTAAGATGTAACAATCAAAAAGATCAATGCAGTTAAATTGCAATACAGGAAGTGCAATAACAAAGGGACTAGAGCAAATGTAAAGGTGTTACAAATGAAAAAGTGCTCATCTGTCTCTGAAGAGCTAAGCTTACAGGGAAAACACCACATGGGACAGATCTCCAACCAAAGATACTTCCAGGGTCACAGTCAGCCCTTAAATGAGGTCTAAGAGAGGAGCAGCCAGGCTCCACCCCTTCCAGTCACACAGCTGAGTTGCCTTCACCTGTGCTCCCAGGGCTGACCAGGTCCTTTCCCCAGGTGCTCAATCAGTGGTTCAGGCCGTGACTCAACAGTTACCATACATATGGCTACCATATGTATGTAAATCCACTAAGGGATTTAACTAAGTGACCTAACTTTCTAACAAACAGTTTCCTCACAGATTCTCTTACAAAGTTAGCCTGCTTCTACAAGGTTTCTACAGTCAGACTCTGCAAGTCAGAAATACGGTCCAGATTTTACTACAGTTAATCCCAAATTGCACACTACACAACTGCACTAATCTAGCCACAGTTATCTCAAACTTTTAAAGATCTTTCGTATTGAAGACACAGGAGCTATGTCAGTTGAGGATCTATTTAAAATTGAAAGTTCCTTAACTAAAGGACATCTGATATTTTACACAAACCATTTAGATATGTGAAATTAGGATTTAGTGGCAGAGGAAGAAAACTAAGAGAGATGAAAGTTTAAAAAATGAAATCTTTTCCTATGTTCTATGTTACCAGCCTTTTTATCTCCTGCATCCACACCCAAAAATAACAGAAGATAACTATTCTGCCTGAAATGGTTCCCAAATGTTGGTAGATCAGACTGTGAGGGCTCCTGAAAACTACTAAAAACGTATTGCCTAAAACTGAATAATGTTTCATTTCATCAGTATTCAACAATGCTGTCCTGCCATAAAGTAGATTAAAAATAGAATGAAACCACAAGAAGAGCAAGTGAACAGATATAAACACTCAGAAGATATTTAAGATTCTTTTAGCCCAGACAGCTGTGGATTTTGTCTGCGACTATTGAATCTCCTTCCCACTCCAGAAGCTGCTACAGAGTTCCTTCTCCAAAGGTAGGTATGACTCCTCAATATAGCCCATGAGAAAAGCTTGCAATTGAAAGTCAGGCAGGTAGCAGCCACACTCACTATATACCCAAACTTAAAAGAGAGGGGCAGTAGTTCCACAGCAAGTGAGAGAGGTGTAAATACTCCCTAGCACCAGCACTGTTCATGCCTCTTCATAACAAATTCAGCAATTCAAACTCACACCATTGCTTCGTTCCTCCCTCCCAACTGACAGATTCTGCATTTGTATTTTTCTTCATTAATGGAAAGTAGATTGTTTGCTACTGAATAATACTGGAAAATTAGCAACATCTGCTGTGATGTTTGCTATTTTTATTATTTTCTACACAAATGCTACTGGAGCCATTATATTTGCCTTCTGTAGCGAGTTCATTAAATCAAGTGGGAATAAAGGCCTACAAACACTCATTCTATTGATTAGGAAGAGTCCAGGAACCAGAGAAGTGAAGTAGAAACACAGAGGCTCTGGATTAAAGTACTTCATAGTTCTCAAGACACTCAGTTCACGACCACTGGCAGGCCGTGTGGAAAGCTGAAAGGTGTTTCTTTGCGGCAATGGCCTCAAGTTGTGTCAGGAGAGGTTTCGATTGGCTATCAGGAAGAATTTCTTCACAGAAAGTGTGGTTAGGCATTGGAACAGACTGCTCAGGGATGTGGGGGAGTCATCATCCCTGGAATCCCTCTGAAAAGATGAAAGGAAGTGGGGTTTAAAATTTACTTTCCTTGCATCCTTTTCCTTTGTGATAGGTGATAAGCCACTTGATAACCAACTGGCAAAAGCATGGAGGGTGCTAAATTGTCTGCCTCATGAAAAATCTATTATTACTGTTAAAAAATCAACAGTCAAAAATTCCACAGTTGAGGAACACAGCTTGAACTCAGGCGTTTTTACAAGGGTGTTAGTGAGGGTACATCATCAGCGCAGCCTCGTGAAGAACAGTCAAATAATGTGACCTTTCGTCACCCTTTTCTATTTAGTAGTCCTCTGCACTTTTCTATCATGCTGGAATAAGTATGAAATCCCTTTTTTTTTTGTTGACAGTAGTTCAATAACCCCTTGTTGTAGGTATCCAAATATTTCTGATCTGACAGTGTATCTTCCCATATGATGGCTTACTTTGTGCAGTTATTATTAGTTCATCAGCAGAGTGAGCATTAGCCGTGGATTTTGAAAGAAGTAATGCACCAGTACACTTTTTCACTCCTTTTTTTCTTGCTCTTTGAGAGTATGCGAGGAGAAAAATGTTAGCTATTTCCCCCTGCTGCACTGCTAAGTAAAGAAGGGAAGAGATGAGTGTGAATCAATATCCATCCTTTAGCAAATAAATAAGATAGAAGGACCAGTTACAGAAGGAATTAGACGGCAGCAACCCAAAAGGAATATGCTCCCCTTCTTCGAGGGGGTGGAAGGATAGCAATGCTTGAAAACCAGCTAGAGAACATATGTGTCAGTATCAGTAATATTTACAGTTGAAACTTCATGAACAGCAAGAAAGGGCATAGACATACAAATTCTTACAGATTGTGTTGAAGTAGCTTAAAGAGATGCTTTCAGTTTAGACTAACATGTTCTAATTTGTATTGAAAGAGACTGGAAGTGTCAACAAGGTCATTTACCACATCCTAGCAATTGAGAAGGGAAGCTCCACTTTTGTAGAAGGATGCTTACAGTCACAGTCATAAATTCTTGAACATTTCCTAAACCATTTGTCAGAGCTTGTCTTTCTCCAGACTGCACAATACCAACGTCTGTCATAGCTAGCACAATTCTAGAATGTTTGCCATTGGCAATGATTTCTTGCATCCACCTGCATTTACAATGGGCAAGACAGTAACTGTTTAAGTAACTGTCCCCTTAAGGATATATGTGAGGCTTTATAAAGGTGGGAATAAACCTATGTTGAAGGTATTAAAGCATATTCTGTATATCCTTTGCATGGTAACTGTTGAGTCATAGCCTCAACCACTGATTGAGCACCTGGGGGAAAAGACCTGGTCTGCCCTTTGAGCACATATGAAGGCAATCAGCTGTGTGACCAGAAGGGGTGGATCCTGGCTGCACCTCTTTTAGACCTCATTTAAGGGCTGACTGCCTCTGGGGGAAGGCTGTTGATACAAGTGAGCAATCTTCTTCCATTCCTTTATAGCACCTTTCTATTGTGCTGGTCCTTCTGTCATCACGCCTTTGTTGTAATGACTTTCCCATCATATTAATCTGTCTAATTGCTTCACCCTTCTATTTTATGGCCATCAGGATATGGCATCCAGGTGAGTAATTCTGTCATACTGTAAATTCAGAAGCAGTCTCTAAAGTTACACAGATTCCATCAAGCACAAATGATTTTGGTGACTCTTGCCACTGTCTCTGGCATTCCTATAAGCTACTGGTTTTCTGTGAGTCTGTCTTGTAGTCTAGAACTGAAGCAGTTTTGGATCCAGACTGCAAACATTGCTAATCTCTTGCAAATGCGTCAAAGCTGAGAAGGCAGCCCCAATGTGACCCGCTTGTGCTTGTTGTCTAAAATCTTTGGGATAATTTTCCCAAGCTAATGCTGAATTTTGTAGAAATGTTTCCCTCTCCTCTTTCTGAGGAGATTCAGAAGTGGTGATGCATGGCTCTCAACAGAACAATTGCAGTCACTTTCATTCTTGTCTATGCGTACGTCAGGTCCTGTCATGTGCTGGTTGTATCAAAACAGAAAACAGGCACAAAGGATTGGAACAGTTTGAAAACCAGACAAACAATGCTGCTTTTTGTGTCTGCCTTTTATTGGTCAGCATTACGCTTCTGGGGAGAGAGATCATCCTTGCTAACATGTTTTCTTAGGCACAGTCAAACTCTGTTATTTATTTTGAAGATGCACTTTTAAGGCAGAGGACTTGGGCTAATGTTCAGAGTAGAAAAATCAGGATAGATAATCCATTGAACTGTTAAAAACAATCTTCACATTTATTCTGATGTTTTGTTAATTTTAACATTTTTTAACATTTAAAATTTTAAGGTGAAATCTTATGGCATTTATTTGGGGAATGTGGTTAGGTATTAACGTTTAAGGTGTCAAAATACTGGAATTTGTGTATATTACTTTTAGGAAAACTTACTGTGGTAGTAGAAAAAGAATATGATTGATGAATAAATATAGAGAGATGGACAGATGTAACCCTACCTCATTTTGCCACAATATTACCATCTCAGCCACAATCGGATGGGGAGGAGCAAGGTATAGAATGAGCTTTAAAAATATTCTTGAGCTACAGACTGTTCACTTGCATTTTACCATAAATATCTTAACATTTATTTCAAGAAACATTATTCTTCCACTTAAGTACATGCTATACACGAATGATGTTATCTGTAAAAGCAATAAATTCAGTCACAGCAGTAAAATGTAATTAGAGAATTTTTCTGTGACAGAATTGATTTTGCGTAGGTACATTAAACTCATTTGTAAAAAAGAGACACTGATGTCGCACAGCTCAGATTTTTACAGATGGAGTTTGCAAATAAAGATTTTCCTCACTTATGGGAGATTAACTTTTTCAAGATTATTCTGAGACCCTTAGGAATCAATGAATAGCAGCTGTATTTTCCACTGGTGGGGACATAGAAGGGAAGCAATGATTTGTAGGTTACCTGTCGTCAGTCAGCTTTAATTTCCTATCATGACCACAAATCTATTTCAGTCAAGGATGGCAGAGCAATATTAGAGATGGGTGAGTCAAGAATCACGTTTACAGCTTTAGCGGTCTACTTTGCAACTTCATTTGATGTACAAGGGCAAGCACACATCATCATTTATTTTACTTCGTAGAGAAGAACTAATAGCCACGTTTCAGTGTCTCCTCTGAGAGTATAACATAACTCTAGTGCTGCACTGAAGATTGCATCTGTGAGGGCACAAGCACTTCTTGTCACCCAGCCTATCAACACCTTTTCAAATGAGTTCCACAAGAGGAGGCCCTCAACTACACAGCACCGATAATTGCAGTAGGTTGCCAGAAAAGATTTGCTTCTACTTAAGTGAATAAATAAGGATTTGATACTAAAAAAAATACTCCTGAAATTCTAATCTTTTATTCGAATTATTTTAATATTATTATTATTTTATATTATATATTAATATTAATTATTAATAAATATTAAATTTATTATTAATAGTAATAATATTATTTTAATATTTAGTATTATGCTTTTGCCTACTAAAACAGGACTAAAAAAAAAGTCCCAGTATAGAAATTCATGAACTTAGAAACTTTTTCTTTCCTTGAAAAATTGTAGCGTATGTAGAAATAAATGGTTTGGGAGAAACTCGTAAGCAATTGGTTAAAAAAAAGTGTTTTCAGGAATTATTGTAATTATTTCACCTGTCCCCTGCATTTTTTTTTTTTTTACAATAGTAGAAATCACATCACTTTCAGCATTTAATTAGAGAGGGAGATATGAACTGGTTACTTCATTTTTCCTTCAATACTGTAATCTGTTACCATTTTGCTTACAGAGGCAAAACATGGCACATAAGAAGAGATTCCTCTAGTATCATTTCCCCAAATCCATCTATTCCATTATGTTTTATCCAGCTTCTTAAGCTGTGTCAATTCCTGTTGTATCATCCAATAGCACTTTAAGCTATGTGACTATGTGACTATATGTGACTATCATCTGTTGATGCACTGTTTGTTTTTTCCTTTTTCCTCCAGGGAGAGAAGTGTATAATACTGCTTGTTTCAATTCCAGTTTTCTTTGTTTTGCTTTGCTTTATTGCCTTTTTGCAGTTCCTTTTTGTTTTATTTGTTTGTTGTTCTTTTTTAAGTAAATATTGTGATATTTCCAGCCTAATTTGGAAGGCAAGGACAGTAAAATGTTCCCTTAATGTGGAGCTGTCATTGGAGTAATGGTGACAATCTTTACTTTCTGGGGGAATTTATTCCATGCTGATTCCTGTGCAGGTAATACTTAAACATGTAAATATTCCCATTGGACAAAAACGTGAGGTTTTCTGTCAGAAAGTTTGTTTTTAAAAGATCAAGATGAATGTCATAGCATAAAGAGACAGGAATTGGAGGCAGCACTTCATTCAACTTTGTGAGTGTGCGGCCAGCCAGCAAAGGGAAAAAGGAGAGATTTACAGTGCCATGACAGTCACCTTTTGCTGAAGAGATATTTCAACATTTTTTATTACTTAGAGTTTCCTAAGCACGCTAAGATTCACATCCTACAGTGTACTACTGCATAGTCTGGACAAGAGGTGACAAAATACATGGGTAACTGAGTCAGCCATCATTCTTCTGTTATATAGATCTTTGAAGACAACAGGCAATGGTTGAACTAAGTACTATGCATGCCACTACAGTGCAGCTTAGCAACAGTGCACAGTCTTGAGAATTGACTATCTGAAAGACATTGCTATTCTTTGAGATGTCTTCATCTGTTCACCATCACCACCTCCTCCTTGGGCTCATTTCAAGGTAATTTCTCCTCATTTAACTTTCATTAAGAACTGCACCAAGCTGGTGTAAGCATACTATTCTACATGAGTGAGAATTACTATATTATTATGCTATATAGTAAGGACTGCTCAATTCTTAAGTGGATGCTTTTAAATTCTCATATGCCATTTCTGACCATCACAAAGAATGTATTTTTAAGACTAACACTTGAGAGAAAGCCAAACAAAGGATTCTGTCACTGATCAGCTCACAGCAACTGGATCAGAGCCATCAATTTTAGCATAAATTCAGGAGTGATTATTACACATTGACTCACGTACTCCAAAGGTATCATTAATAAAGTTGGAAGTTTTCAAATTACTGGTACACTAGCAATAATGTAATTCCGGACTCCAACGCTCTCAGTGTTTGTAACTGACAGGGTAAAATAGGAAAGTTTGGGTTAATAACATAAATTATTTAACAGAAAATTTAACTTTTTTAAAAGTAGCACAAAATTTGTTTGGCATTGTAACATAAAATCCTTTAAAACTTTGGCCAATGAGCAGCACTTACATCCTGCAGTTGCAAATAGCAGTGAGCGTTCTGCAGCGTAGAAGTGGTCCCACCTCAGAGCATCAAACCTTTTATTCTTTTCCAGTGCAACAGAATCACTCATGCTCTAAATATGAGTTGAGAATATAATAAGGATCTGAAAATCCTTCTACTCTTACTTGATGCCATGGTTCTTATGTATAAAAGAGATGTTTTAGGTAACTCAGAACAGATTTTGTCTCAAATCGGAGGAGAACATGATTTCTACCAGAAGAGTATGAGCTAATATGATACATATGTAAAGGTGCTGACTCTTTTAACTAGAGATTTCCTAAGTTGGTTTCAAAGTCATTAATATTTCAGGATGAGCTGACCCTTCCAGCAGGGGCTGGAGTTTAGACTTACCTCAGCTGCCAAGTATTACAGTAAAAGAATTACACACTGGAGTAATTGGGAAGAGTACGTATGATTAAAACAGACCCTTTGCAGGATGCAAATGAGTAGCTAGAAAGGATATTTTCTGATGTAGGTGATTATTTTGAGAACCTAAAGACGCCTCGAAAGTTGCATGTTTCAGTTTAGGGAGTCTATGAGGTTTAGGCCTCTAAATAATAGGAAAAATATCCGAAGTGTTAAATCTAAGAAACGGTGATTTGGAAAGGTAGAATTGGTTGTCTCTTCTAAAGGGAAGCAGAAGACAAACTGAGGTAAGACAGTGTCTGAAGCAAGACATGATAAACTCCAGCACCAGCATTCCTAATTTCACAAATTGAAGTGCTGTCCCATATGCCACACTAGTGGTTAAACCTTAATAATTCTCAGTTCTGGGCTTCTGCACCCTAATGAAAGTTAAGTAGAGGGAGTACTTTGGTTAGCAAATAATGCAGTATAGTAAATGCTGGTGTTTGAAGAGCACCGAAGCAGGCTCGTGACAGATGGGTAGAGAAGTAAAAGCATGTGGAAGCAAAGGAAGATCCAAACAAAGGCTAACATAGAGTGAACAGAGGTTTGTATTATACATGCAAGGAGGGGAAAAAAACAAACAAACATCACCTTCTCATAACGTACAGGAGCTAAATGTGGAGAGCAGGAGGCAAAAGGTAAGGCTACTTGTTATTGAAACTCTTGCGCAGTGAGCCAGCATTATTGCAAAAGCTACAGAGACTCACTGAAGCCACGTTTCTGGATAGTGATGCCTTCCTTTGACGTTATTTGTTTCAAGTATCTCTGAAAGAGACCTTGATGGAAAGGAATGGTCCAATGTGGATCAGTTACAGTGATCAGTGGATCAGATTGTTCCATACACCATACTGGGACAGTTTCATGTGAGTGATAAAGGAACTGATGCACATTACTGCATAAAGTATGCATACAGGTGTATAACTGCACCTACATGCTTCTCTCCAGCTTATTTTCCTTATCCAGAGATCATCTTTTCTACACGAGGAAATACAATGGGAAAGAAGAACCATGGACCTTGGTCAGAGAAGTTGCTTTGTACCGTGAAGTAGCAACCTTTTATCTGATTCAGGATAACTGGATTATTTAAGAGATCCTTATTAATAGAGCTTGGGTGTTTATTCATATAGTTAAACCCAAACCTCATGATACAAGAGATCATTTTGTTAGCAGACCTGAGTAGAAACATCTATTGCTGTATGTACAGTACTGCTCAAGATTCTTAATGCCAGTGTATCAGATTCCCTAAGGATTCCTATCTTCAAAAGCTGCTGCATTATCCTTTTCCATTCCTGAACAGAGGGCTTGACCAGGGCTGGCCTTCTAGTCACTGACATGCACTGGAACAGCCTTGACTGACATGTTGTGTTAGTAAAGACTTTAATCAAGAGTGTTTAAAACTGGCTGGAGGCTGCTCGGCAAAACTAGCTGATCTGGATGAGCATAACTAAGGTCACAATTAAAGAATAGTTTTAAATAATGGTGTTGTTACATTATGAACGATTTTACTGTACAAAATAATATGCCTTCTGTGAATCTATTAACGTATGCAATTACATTGGCTAGTTTGCCTAGCCACATGTTTTATTTTAAATTAATCAAACCATTGCTCAGAATTACAGGGATAAGTGAGTTTGGCTCAAATCAATGTCATGGCACACAGTTAGTAAAGTTAATATTCTGTACGACTTTTAATGTAAAATTGTTTTAATTTTGTTCACTTCCTCTTGCCAGAGAGACTTGCAGGACAATTTTTCAGATAATTTAGATGTCTAGTTACTGTGATTATACAGACAATTGTGCGATAAGTTATTGTAAGCTGGCATTTCAATGTTTACTTACCCAGCTGGCATACATAAAGGAAGTAATTACAGTCACACATTAGTCCCATAATCACATACTTAAAGTGTTCTAAAATCTGGATCTGACTGTCCAAGTGTAATGGCTTGCTTCTAAGAAAAAGTAAATAAATGAGATTCAGGTTGTGTTGATATTGTGTCTTTATTTTCAAGCCAGCTAAAGCGGTGAAAATCTTCACCTGCAGCTGCAGGTGGCATCAGTTGCAAGGAGGCCTAAAATTTAGAGTAAGAACAGTTTACGCTTCCTCTCAGGACAGTCGTGATACAGAAAAACTGCAACATTTTATCCGACCTGCTAGGCTTTGCAGTTTGCTGCTGTGACTCACGGCACCAACGTGTTACTCACATGAAACATTAAGGACCAGATTCTTTGCTTAGATTCATTCAGTTGAGAACTAAAGCTACTGCAACTGCTGTGTTTTAAAGCCAGTGAAACTCTGTGGAAAAAAGAATTGAGCTTTTAGAGCCCAAACAGAACAATGGAGTGATTAATTAAACAACATTAAAGATTGTTATAACTCGTTGGTAAATGAGAATTTAATGACAAAGCCTCAGTAGGCTTGGCAACTCATATAAGTGTCACAAAGTCAGCTAGTTTATCCACAGATTAGCTGAATTATTCAGGCCTCTTGTTTTTTCAAAATTGAGCTGAAAGTCTTGCACAGGCAGACTTTGCCAGTGGTCTATCTGGCAAAGAGGAAAAAAGTATTCCCTGGCAAATTTCCCATGACAAAATATCCCTGGTAATAACAATTTTTTTCCACACAAGAAGTGATCTTGCCAATCAACTAGGACTATGGTGAAAATGCTCCTGAAATAGCACTAGAAGAGCTACTGACGATAGACCACAAGGAAGCCAACAGTCTTCCAGAAGGGGTGAGAAAAAAGGTCTTAACAATTAGAGAATGTAGAAGAGTCCATCTATTCTTCACAGTACAGATTTTTGCTATAAATCCAGATCATGAGAGGTCTACACTGAATAGACAGAAATGTTGAAGAGCTACAGTCCTTGTCTTCACCTGCACGCTTACAGCCTGGACCAAAGCCTGCTGACATTATTGATATCCTATTTTTTCATTTGAGCATATTAGGTTTTTTAGTTCACATTAATTACAGGACTACATGGTTGAGTTGTAAATAATCTACTGCATCCTACTTAGGTCAGTTAATTTTGATGGCTAACTTGTACATTTGGCTAAAAGAAATAGTTTTTACTGTAGAATTCCAAGAACGTGAAGAAGATGGCAGCCGGCAGAGGATATTTTATATTGCTTAGGAGAGAAACAAAATTCCCCCAAAGCATATTCCTGTGTTTTCTACCACTTTGAATCTCAAGTGCTTTTAATATGAAAAATAATCAGCATAAGGTACAAAATCTTGCTTGAAATTACTCTTGTCAAGCTGACATGATAGCAATTGCTTTTCTTTGAACCCTTTGTGATGAGTGATCCAGAATCACTTAAAAGCTGGTGTTCCCACCTTCAATCCACAAACTCTTTGCAATGAAACATTGGCAAAGAAGGGGGGAATCTTCCTTCCCTTCTAGCGGCCTTTACAAGCAGTTCCATTCAGAAGTGTGGGTGTGGGGAGAGAAAAGGAGGGAGATCAAACTAAATTAATGACTACGGAGAATTCCTTTTTCAGAAGAGAAAGAGAGGGGTTGTACATTAAGATAATAGAAGTAACAGTTCCACATTTTAAATTCTTGTAACAACAACAATAAAACTGTAAGAGAACCAATGGGGCTCACAATGCAAATTTCTTAGAAGAAAGCTCTTTCTACACACACCAGCTTGCTCCCTTCTTCCCCCCTTTTGAAGAATAACTGGGTTATTTCTGCTTTATAACTGTAAAATGGAATGACAGAGTTTTTAACTTGTGACCATTGTACAGGTGAACGATGAATATTTAATTTCAGCTTCTCTGTTCCCAAAAACATTCTTTGGGATTAGCCTGTGAGAGGCTGCAGTGGAAGGAAGGAAGCAGCCAGGCAGGTTGCTGAGCTTAATGGAACACAAAGTCACCAAGTTAATTCAGTCTGAATCCTGAAGTGCAAAAGGAGGGAAGAAGAAGGTCCTTCTAAAACACTTTTATTTCTGTTCTACCTTGTTCAGTGTCTTTAATTTTTCTCAATTTAAAATGCAGATTATCCTGTTACGATTTTCTTTGCAGAGAAAAGAAGGTGTTCTCTTTGTAAGAGAACACCTGGGTACAGGCACTTCAAAGCTCTGGCAAACTCAGATTACTGGTAGTCCTTTACCTGTACCAGCCCACCCTCCTACTTCACATTCTGTTTAACAGAGTCTGAGAAAGCAAGACTCGAAAGGCCAGAGTGAAAAAAGAGAGTCAGTGCATAAATGGAAAGAGTCAGTGCATAAATGGAAAGAGTCAATGCATAAATGGAAATTAGTAGCTGTTCAATAATCTAACTAACTGCCCTTAGAACATTTCCTGGAAAGACGCTGAACCTCCTAATAGGGACTCTGGAAATGGTAATGATGTAGACATAAGCAGGAAAAAGAGCACCTAAGGTAATACTGAGAAGAAAAGTTTAAGAATACAAGCTCTGCATGATGTTTTTCACACGTATTTTACAGACTTCAGCAGAGTAGGGTTTTCCTTTGTTTTATAAAAACAAGACTTGAGTTGATGGAATTGTGATTGATTTGAATGAAAATTTACCTCACAAGCTGAAGCCCTGAAAATAACAAATACAAAAAAATATATTTCTCATTATAGACAAATCACAAAAAATAATTTGCTAATAATTTAAAACTGTTCTTGCTTGTTAAGAATGACAGAAACTTAACTTTCCTGCTTTGGGTCATAAATCAGAACTACTTTTCTGATGCCTGATTCTGATGTAGGTTTCCAGTAATACAACTGAGAGGTCTGATTTGCAAGACAGGTTTTTTTGTTGTTTTTTTTAAATTTGAGCAACTATTGTGCTCTGTGTCAAAATGGAGCCTATAGAGGTTAGTGGAAGCCGAACATAGAAAACATGGGAAAAGGAATAATAACTGTCATTCTTTTTTCAAGAAGGTGAATATTAAAGGTAATAAACAATTCTAGGAAGTTCTCATTTCTTCCACTCTACTGAAATTGCATTTTCCGTATTGCTTAGTGAGGTAAGTTTGTTTATTTTTGAAATAGTTATTTGAGAGGAAAAACAAAACTAAGAATCCAACTCTTAATGTTGTACAGGGCGTCTATCAGAATCAGGATCAAGTAATGGATGATCATGATGCATTTCCATTTTCAGTAAGGCACAGAACTAGGTCGCGAAGGTACGGGGTCAGAAGAATTTTAGACATAATAAAGACAAGAATTATTACTTTCATAAAAGAAGAGCTTCTCAAGCAATAAGATTGGTGACAAAAAAAAAAATAATACTAATCAATGTGTTGTATCCAAAAAGGTCCAATAATGAATTTCAGTTACATTTACAACATTCCTCATTTGTTGTTCAGCATGAACTACAGCTTATGAATCCACTGATCCAACAGAAATAATCAAGTGTCTTCAATAAAACGAGATGAATGTGATCCTGGGGTTTTATGAAACTTCACAGATGCAACATGCATACTTATTTTCTGACAGTTGGTTCACATTGTTGCTGATTTTCAAATACTTTCTCATATTATAAACGCTAATTATAATGGAATTAATATGCCTCCCATTACTTAGAGACACGACAGAGGGGAGTTTATCACAAATACTTCTCCATTATTAAATGTTTTGTAAATGGTACCCTTAGAACTCTAATGCACTATGTTTGCCTCAACTGCAGGTGGCTGTTAAATTCATATACCTTTAGATTTACACTTATTAAAAAGCCCTTTATCAGACATTTGATATGTAAATGAGTAAAAATTCATTTACTAGTTCTTGCCTTGGCAGAATATACCCTTCATAGCAGTTTGTTTTCTTTTTTCAGTATGACTATCAAATCCTAATCACACTAAAGTATGTAGCAAAATGTCTGTAACGTCATCAGCACTGGAATGTTGCACTTAATCTAAGTAGCACGTGGGTCAGCTACTTGTGAGAAATGTGCCACTCATGGTTAAGAAGTGGCTCACTTAACCCTGGTGCTCCACACAGGTATGATAGGTAACTTATTTGTGATATGTTTATGTGAACTTTGAATGATATTGTAGCTGTATAAAAATAAGCAGCCTTAACATAAAAATATACTATTGAAAAGTCAATAGAGCTTTCACGAATATCATATGAGGTGAGTCACAGAACTAATGAGCTGTGGTATTAAGCTAAGGCATTTATGAAACCATGATTTAGTGATTGCTTTATATTTCTGCTTCATTCCTTTAGGTAAAGAATACTTTCCCTGCCCCCCAACACTGGAATGTCTATGTAAAGAACTTAAAATGAATCATCTCCTAAAATATTTGTATGTCATCTCAAGCTTCAAAAACATATTGAGAGCTGTAAAAGATCCAGTGTGATGCCTTTGTGATAATGGGATCAAGAGACGATATTAAGCGCGTCACAAAACTGTAATGAAAAAAGCGTGTGATTATTTGTAGTCAGCACTAATATTTTCAATAATGCATGGCAAAAATGTTATATAGAATGCATTATTCACATGCTTTTCTCCCACATGCACCTTAAAATGGAATGGTTCGCTCCACCTAGAAATTTTTGTTATGGCGTTTTATTCTGTTCTTAGCTTTCTCACCCACAACACTTTCTTTCCTAACTGGACAGTCAGTGAATGGTATGGCACATTCTACTAGTGGATTAATCATTTTCTTTAACCACACCTTTTTTTCTGGATCCTTGAATAGGAAGTAGGGATTTCTACTATTCCTACCAAACACTGTTTCTCTGCAGATTAATTTTTCAGGTGAAATTGACAGAACTAATCTGTTAGCCATGCCTCTTCCTTAGCAGTTTTATGAGCGAAGGAAGTTTGATGTTCAGTGTTGCTGTGAATGGATGTATATACTTCTGATAATATAGTCAGCTTTGGCATAATAATATGTCTCTTAGTTAAGCTCTGCGTGGATTACAAATGTCACGCATGAGGAGAGCCAAAGTGTAAAGCACTTACAGAACTGAAAGTGAGGCTCATTATTAAGTCAATTTGTGCAGTCTTACAATTATTACTTGTTTTGCTTTAAATGAATGTCAAAAATGCAGCAGTGAATTATTGCTTCTTCTGCTTCAAATAGCATTATTATGTAAATAAAACTCTACTGCATTTTCATTAATGGAAGGGGCCACACTAATTTTAAATTTTTAGGCACTACCTGGAAAACTTAGTTTTGATTAGCAACCATTTCTAAATACAGCCTGAATCTTGCAAATAATTTCAATCTGATTAAAAAAGATAAAGTGTACCAAATCAATATGTAAAAAAAGAAGGACAAGGCAGTTAACTTGCTTTTCATTTCTGAAAATGCTTAAAAACTTGAGCTTGCGTGCTAACTAAAATGTTTTGTTGGAGGTAGCTTTTTTATTATTATTTCAGACAAAGATGATTACATTGTTCCTGCAGCTCTGTTAATGGTCCTTGAGGAAGCCTACTTTCCTGGATAAGCTACATACAGGATATTATATTTGTACAGCCTTTATATACCATGCAGTGTGCAGGATTTGGTTATGGAAGACCTATCAGGACTTTATTATGTCTACTCCTATTGGGAAAAGAATGAACTGTGAAGAGGTGGTCAGGTCAGATCTGTCAATATTCTTGTCGTGAGATTCTGACTTATTTTTTTTATAAATTCCATAATCTGAAATGGTTATGTGTTTGAATCAACATTATTCAGACATTCTTTTTGTACGATTACATCCCAAGGCCTTTGGTTTTCTGTTCCATGAAAGTAAAGATAAATGTTACTGAGGATTACCAGGTTTATAAAAAGATGCTTGCCTGCTCTCTCACTCCCCATGGCCCCTGACACCAAACCAAACCCGTCTAAAATAAACTGGGTGCTGCTTCTCCAAGTGAATAATTTTAGCTATTCTGATAAAGTTACAGAACTAGAAAAGGGATCAACTTGAAATAAATAAAAAACCTACGAAGATACACAACAGTCTTCCTGAGGCATTAGTTAACTGCCATAGCACTGTAATCCCAACCACTGCAATAATTTCTTCTGTAAGGACAGGACAGTAGTCGCAGCTCTGAAATACTTTAATTTAAAAGAACAACTTGAACAAAATGCTGTGCTTGAGCAGCTGTCAAGATACAGGGAATGGGAGTGAATCAGAAGACACTGGTGTCAGATGCATCAGGCTGATGTGAGAGCGGAGCTTTTGAACGCAGTGGCCATGCTTTCCTGCTGTCCTTGTGAGGTCATTTTGTATAGCATGTAAGCAAATGAAATCAGAACTGGAAAACAGTGGGTTATACTGCAGGGACACATAGCAGATAAGGAGAAAAGAGACAGTTGCAACAGCAGTATGAATTAACTGGAAACTACTAGCACTTTCAGGGTAGAGGATTTGCTTCAGCCTCTTGTAAATCAGGAGGTGATTTGTCACTGCTTTCTTTGGGTTAGACCCCTTGTGCCATTCTTCACAAAAGGAAGACATTTTTTTATTAAATCAGATGGCATAGCCTAGGCTTGTCTCATCATTTAATAACTGTTAGCCTCACCAAGGAATAAAACTCTTTCCATCACCCACTTTTTCTCATTCAGAGTAAAGTGTCTTTTATAGCAACATCAATAATGAACATTAGGATGAGATAAAGGTATGTAGCTCATCACTAGTTCTTGAATGAAACCAGACAGGATGGTAATCAGTTTGGGTGATTGATTCTTCATAAAAGTCTTCTGCTGTAGAACAAAGACAATAGGCACAATGATGCTTTCTAAAAATATATGCAAGCAGGGTTGTACTGTGATTGGCTATCATTGGGCTACCGCTGTTGCTGTGATGGGTTTGCCTACTCAGATTAAAACCGATAATGGATCTTGCTTCACCTCATGCTCAACCCAAGAGTGGTTAGCGTTGTGGGGAATTTCTCATAATACAGGCATCCCAGGCAACTCCCAAGGGCAAGCGATCATAGAGCGTGCCAATCGCCTCCTCAAGGACAAGATACCTATCCTAGGAGAAGGGGAGGGATATAAGGACAGGATTCCCGTAAAAAGACAGGCGGAGATCCTAGCAAAAGCTCTCTATACCTTGAATCATTTCGAAAGTGGAGATTGCACTCGAACTCCCGTGCAGAAACATTGGCAACCCAAGATCTTAAGCGAGGGGCCTCCGGTCAAGGTTAGAATGGACAGCGGAACGTGGAAGACAGGCTGGAGGATATTAGTATGGGGAAGAGGATATGCCGCAGTGAAACATGAAGAGACAGGCAAAGTCGTATGGGTCCCATCACGGAAGGTTAAGCCGGATCTCAAAAATAACACAGTCAATCACTTCTCACATTCTTATAGTAAACAAGACAAGAGCTCTCTCTCTACAGAATCTGCTGCTGGGGAGACCGAAGCCTAAGCTGGAACCTGAACGACCGAGGGACCCATTCGGTGACTGGCTTTGGGGACTATTTGGTGGGATTGGACCACGGTTCACGCAGATACTTAAAACTATAGGTTTGGTGCTTCTAGTCTTTATCTGCATTATGCTATGTATTCCGTGCCTTATGGGATGTGTTCAGCAATGCTTGAGACGCATGATGGAACAGATCTCTGATCAACGCATACAGTATTATAGATTTTGCGAAAGCTTGTAACTAGTATAGGGGCTTATATAGATGGGTTTAGATATGGGTAGGATAATTGCGTTCATGCTGTAACGGAGCAAGGCTTTATCGTGCATGGGGAGGGGAAGATGTTGTATTAGGCGATAACGAGGCTACGGGATGTGACGCGACAGGACCCCCCCCCCGCTCAGTAATTGGACAATGCACGCTTAAGGGGTGTAGACGAAATAGGACATGAGTGTACTTAAACTGATGCCATGCGGCAATAAACGCCATTTTACTGTTCACCACATTGATGTATGCCAGCAGTTCTTGGCCCTGATCAGGTAGCAGATCAGTTCCGCAAGGGTTGATACAGCAAGGACAGAACATGGGAGGTAACAGTGATGGAGGAGAAAAACTGCATCAAATGAGCTACCTAGATGCGTATTTGAGTATTTGAACAAGTACATGCCAGCTACCAAGCTATGATGAGAAAAGGCTAATGTGAAATCCCACATTATCTTACACAAATATACAACAGCTGCTCTGAAAGTACTGCCTCCTATTTTGTTATGTTGCCCACAGCATCAGAGGTGGATGTTGGTGGTATGGCAGTAGAGGTTGAACCTTCTGTAGTGCAAATGCTAAGTCACGGCCTGAAACAGTGATTGAGTACCCGGTGAGAAGGCAGCGGCAACCCAGGGGAGCTCAGTGCATGCAATGCACCTGAGTGACTGGAAGGGGTGGAGCCAGGATCCACCCCTTCCCAGACCTCATTTAAGGGTTGGCAGTAGAGGTGAGGGTATCTCTTGCTATAGATCCCTGCCCACCTGAAGCTTTCTGAAGGTAAGCAGCTCTTTTCCTTCGTTTCTGTATCTGTGGCTGCTGCATTTGGGCTCATTCTCATTTGCTGTAACCAAAGACTTTGCCACCCTGCTTTTATCGTCCTATTATAGCATTACACCTTCCCACCAATATTCCATTGCATTTTGTTGCCTTGTGACAGTTGGCAGCAGAGGGGCAGTCTAACAAAATGGCGCCTGACATGGAAGTGTGTGTGAAGCAAAGGTGTGGAATTGAATCCTGCATGCAGAAAAAAATGGCACCCACTGACTTTCATCAATGCTTGCTGAATGTTTATGGAGACCAAACTGTAGATATGAGCAGAGTGAGTGGTGGGTGGTGCATTCCAGCAGCGGTGACACCCACCGTAAGTCACCTCCACTGGTGCAGATTTTTGAGTGCAGCATGCTGGCTCTTGATCATTGCTGGCAAAAATGCACAGCTAATGGTGACTATGTCGAAAAACAGTGTTCTGTGGCTGAGAACTTGCTCTGTCAAATAGTGTTATTGTGCTCTTTGTATCTGTTGTAGTTTCCAAGGAAATAAATAGGAGGCATTACTTTTGGGGCAACCTACATACAACTTTTAAGTTACCTTATATAACATTAGCCATGACAGCAATTTTAGAAGTTGCTGGAGCAAATATACATTGTGCCCTAGGAACACCGTCTAGTCTACCCTTGGCTCTGCCTACAGCCCGTATTTGCACACGGCCAGCTCCATTATTTGCTGTGCCTTGCTGACCATTTGTACTAAGCCTGAGCTGTGGCACCTAGTGGTTCAGTCTGC
The DNA here is from genome assembly GCA_016647715.1 of Pavo muticus. Lineage (NCBI taxonomy): Eukaryota > Metazoa > Chordata > Aves > Galliformes > Phasianidae > Pavo > Pavo muticus. The sequence continues at coordinate 651,867 of JACDJE010000035.1, read as the reverse complement.
TGTTTATCAAAACTACTCTGTATGAAATAAATTTATCTACTGCACTTTACAGTAAAACAGAAATATACCATCTTATTACTTAAATTCCACACTATCAATGCACCCCTCCCTCTGAACCTCCCATGGATTAGAAATTAAGAGAGTGAAGCACATGAAAGCGTCCAAAATGAATGGCATTTAAACAGGAGAGAATTTCAGGTACATTATACAGAACCACAAAGGAAAAAAAAAAAAGTCTAGAAGGTTTTTGATTCCTGTCAAGATATCCATCTATTTCCATCATCCTTAGGAAAATAATGAGCTTTAAACAAGAAACTCTAAAAAATCTGGTTAATAAACTGAGTCACTTCCTTACTTTAGGTAGCAGTCCCTCTATGTGACCTTGCAGGTTTGCCAAGCGAGACAGACAATCTGTTTTATCTGAGCAGCTTTTCCTTTCTGCTAACGTCCCTCTGTTTCCACCCACATAATTTGTATTTTAACAGAAGAAAATAATTTCCATTTTAAAATTATCATACTTGCTTTTCATATGACCCATTTTTCATATGTGAGAGTTTCTAAATCAGAATGACAGCCCTCTGCATTTCAGAAAATAACTGACTCCTTTCTCTCAGGTAAGATTTTGAGTCCCTTTTTACTTTTCTCACAGATTATTTAACCATTTTGCTGGCCTTATTGTGGCTTCTTCAGTAATTCAACATCATTACTCTAGCTCCTTCCAGTGGTAAATCATAATGTTCAACAGAAAAAGAATAGAGTTTGTAATACACCTCTAATCATTTAGCTCTATGGTAGCCAAATAATGACTGTCTTTTTAACCAAGTCCTTCTGATTGTTCCAGTTTTGCATCAAAGGTAAAGGTAAATGAAGCTCGAAGATATAGCTGGGAGTCACTCACACATTTTGGTTAGGTAGGTAACATGATAACATTACAATTTTATCTTCACCACAGTATAGCTTCTAACTTTTTTTTATGTCTGCTGTAATGCAGCTACAGTCATAGCAAATCTACCTTTCTGGCTAACAACAATTTCTGCCTAACTCAAAGCAGAGTGTGGGCTGTGGGCATCAACTAGAAGTAAATTCAACATTTGACTGTTTTGAGAATTTTATATACTTTTTGAAATATTGTTAACAAATTAAGGAACAGAAAAAGCAATCAGTATTTAAATAATCAGTAAAAAAGATACTATAATACTTATTCATTTAGATTATTATATATGTCAGAAATTCTACATGGATGAATTGAAAGATGAACTCTGAACTCATCTCTTGACAATCCAGAAAAAAAAGCAAAAAAAATTTCCACATGTAGCTCCTATGTTATACATGCTAATCAGGGGAAGTCTGTGCCACAACATGAAGAGAAAAATAAAGTCAAACAATCTTATTAAAGAAAGTAAATCATAAAGTAAAAAACAATTCATTACAGATCTGCAGGTATGTTAACAACCTTCAGCAGCTCTGCAATCACAGCTATAAACTGTCAGAAGAGAATGTATGTGATCATTTGTTTGATTATAAAGTACCTAAGAGCATTCAGCAGGTCAGATTTTTCAACTGGCTGAGCTTTATAATAGCTCTTCTCAATCAAGGAATTGTGCCGCACAGTGGAACACTGAGCACAGATACGAGGATGACAGAGGTCACTGACCCATCTATTTAAATAAAAAAGGACAGTCCACAGTCTACAAAATCTCCTTCCTACAGGTCCCTGTTCAAAATCTTTGCTTTTGCTGTTAACATTTGAATTTAGGCCCTCGTCGTTAGATACTGTGGTGCAATAAGCTGGAGTTGAACAAATACATAGTGAATCATTAGTCTGAACAGTAATTTGACCTCATCACACGATTAAGACCTCAATCTTTGATAAGATTATGCACATGCTTAAATCTGCCTACTTGTAAAATGCTATTTCAATTAATCACTGGGGGCAAGTTGGTTGGGGGAATCAGCGAAAGAACATTTACTTTGTATCTTATAATTTGTTGAATCTGTTTCTGACTAATCAGCCTCCACTTGCCACTTTAGTACTAGTTACGCCTAAATTGAGAGCTGGCTGCCCATTTTGTTTCACAATTCACATTTCTCTTTCACGAGAGATTTTTATCTAAGAAAGCTCCATGCTTTCCCTAAGGTGAGGTTATGATGAAAATGAACAGTAATGCCCAAGGAATTATAAAGTTAAGAGGCTGATTCCAAGGAAGATGTAGGCTCAGAAAATGGGACTCAAGCACCTAAAGTGCCCCTGTGTCCAGAATTAGGATCTTAAAGGCTTGCTCAACTGGTTCACTTCAAAATGGCCACTTCTTCACTTTAAATTTGAAGTAATACATGATCTTGGGCTGATTTGGACATGGCAGAGGAAAATATTTACCTTGAAACCAGGCATGAACATGATGCAGCACCAGGCAGGCCATGAAACCCTGATGAAGGGGCATTCAGATAGGGAACATCCTATTACGCTGTCTACACAAATGCCCATCTCTGAGCAGACAGGCTTACTTAGGATGCATTTTTCCACATCTTTCATCAAAGCTGAGTAATTCTGCACAAAATAACTAACTGTGCGTTGAATAAGAAAGAGGGGTTGTACCACTACAAGCAAATAGGATATACTCAAAAAAAA